>SKCR01048197.1:0-40494 GCA_019454045.1 Zanthoxylum bungeanum
CTATAAAGTTTGAATAACGGGACAGTGAGCTGGAAATATTCCGAGCAAGATAACTGTTGCCGAATAAACAACAAATACAGATTATTGCTGCAGCTGAGGCAGCAATAGAAGCCATTTGGATCGAAAATAAATCTAATTAGATTAGATATAGTTCTTTTTGCAGCTGAGCTAGGCGTCAGCACAAGCTAAGGAATTAAAGGTCTCATCGACGATCCAGATATATACTTCTATATCATCTGATTCGTTCGGATCATACATCGTGGCGATGTGATGATCGTGTAAATCGCGTCAGACGATAATTAAACAAATCCGCTGACGAAAACCTTTCCTCAGCAATTTGAGTGAACCGTACATAGTTCGGGTGTGGGACACTTGAGTGACTGGCTATGTGCCAAGTGGGAGATTGTTGGACAAAATGACCCATAGCGTCACTATTTGCACAGATCATTGTGTTGTTGTAGCAAATTAACTATGTGACAAGGAAATTGAACTCTCATCATTTGTGATTAGATCACCATAGATATATATAAATGAAGAGAGGTCCCTATGATTAGTTCCTGTACTGAGAATGATATGAGACAGTATCAGTCCCCGAAGGATTAATCATTAAATATCCCTAGCCGGAGTATTATCGAGACTGGACATCGATAATGCGGAATAGGCTAGTATTGCACTTGTGTGCGTTGTGAGGGCACAACGGCATAGTTCTCATATATATAAGTGTTGGAGACTTATGCAAGTGCGATAGGAGGTCGTGTTTCACCGATGGTACGGGAAACAGCTTCGCTCTGGATAGACCCTTCGGAATCCCATTGGTATTATGACTATGTGTCTATGGGAGGCCGAAAGCAAGGTAGGTGTGTATAGTCTTAACCTTAGACTTACATCGCTAATACTTACGATAATCGATAGACTTTGGTCTTGGTGGTACAGGCTTTAACCGGTTCTGCGTACACCACTTCTGGGTTTATCAGAGAGTCGTAGTGTATTGGATGTGATGTCAAGATGGAAGTATCACTCCAGTCATAGTGGAGATGATGTCACGCAGGATACGGTATTAGTGCTCTTAAGTGCTGCGCGGCCATCGGGATATTATGACAAGGTCATGTATATCCGATTATAGAGACTAGTTACCAGACATCCGACATGTAGTTCGTACGGGGCAGACACTTATCCAGCCCTAGTCCTAGCACGTGACTATCCGATACTGGGCCGATATGCACAATACAATCGTATACTACGCTTGATACAGATCTTAATATTCTTACATGGATATGTCCGGAGAATTGGAAGACTTGGTGCTTTTCTAGGAGTCGACCTTGTCTCGTAAATCGGTAAAACGTAGTACTTGGTACGTACGTGATTCGGATACTCCGATGACCGTATTTACTGCCAATATATCCGGGGATCTCATTGGTCGCTTCCCGATAATCCACCGATGACGCACAACTCGCACTCTTGAATAATCTGCGATTATATAGAAGAGAAAGAAAATTAATCTAAGATTGATTACGGAGATATTTTATCTAGGATAAAATATCGTCTAGAGAGAGATAACGATTAATTTGGAATTAATCGATTAAATTAATATATTTGATATATTAAACGAAATTAGATTTCGACGCGGAATTAAAATTAGATTTTAATTCGGGCGAACGAATTAATTTAGAATTAATTCGTTAGCGACGTGAATAGTGAATTCGCTAGGAGTAATCATTTAATTACGACACGACGGAAAAATCGTTAATTTGGAATTAACGAACCCGAGCCCGAGTGTGATTGCGAGCGCATTCGTATTTCGAATTCGAGTGCGGCATCGCAAGTCGCATCAAGTGTCAAATCATTAGTCGCATCAAGCGTCAAATCATTCGTCACATCAAGCGTCAAAACAAATGTCACTTTGAGTGATGTGATTGATTGATGTGATTGATTGATTGAAAGACATGTCACTTTATTAAAGATGATATGACTTAAAGTTGATGGGAATAGTGAAAGCTAGTGGAGGGAAAACTTTTGGTTTTTGGCTCCTAAATTCATTTAATTTATTAGATAAAATTAAATGGAAATTTATTATTATTTTGGAAAATATATAATCAAAAGGCTTTACCACTTTTCAAGACATGCAAACACATTTTCGATCTCTCCATTTCTTTCTCTTCTTCTCACGAACAGAGCCATTTTTCTTCACTGGTTTTGAACCAGAAATGGCGTGAACAAAGGGAAGCAAGAGTTGCGTTTTTCATGGTGATAACCGCAAGTGCTAGCACACTACGAGTCTTGCGAAGGTGGTAGGAGGTTCGGCCATGAGCCGGGAACGTTTTTGATGAAGCTTGAAGCTCGTTTTTCTTGATCAAAATGGCGCAAAACAGAAGCACAAAACTGCTGCAGTTCAACACATGAGCAGTGGGCAGTGAGCAAAATTTCAGTTCGTTTTGTTGCCCAAATCGTCTCTCAACCCTCGATGTAAGTATTCCGCACTTCCATCGTTGTATTCGCTTATGATTCATGCTTGAGTTTTGATCTTGGGACCTATAGAAACTCCAACATACTTATTCTTAAAACGAGTTTGACTCGCGCAAATCAAATCGTTGTTTGAACATTGGATGGTCATTAATTTCAGATTAATTATTGGATTAGATTGATTGATAATATGTTTTGTGTGAATACATGGATGTGATGTATGAATAATGTATATCAGATGGATATTAGATGGGTGAGGGCAATTTTGGAAATTATTGTAATAAATTTAGAATTTATTAAATTGGACCTGCGTGTCCAGCCTATTACCTCTTGACTCTTTGTATTTCTCTTCTCACCTATTCCCCTCAATGTAAATTAGGTTTCTTTAGAAGTGTTATGTAATTCGGTAGAAGTAAGATTTATGCTAGCGGGAGAGAGGAAATGGAGAGATTTGTTCTAGGAACAAGTTGTTTTAAATATCCATCCGCATATCATTATTAATTTATTTATCGCGCCTTATTATGCTTTTAGAATGCATGCTTAAGGGTGTATGATGAGACCTTAATCAAAGATAATTAATTGGTTGCCAATTACGCGAAAAACCCTCAACAATATTAAGTTTTTTTTCCTTCCATTGAATGATTCATTCTGAAGATCCAAGATTGGCACTGGTTTGTTGGCCAAAGTCAAGACCTTTGTCCATCGCGGATGTGTTTGAATCATGAAGGCTTTGTTCCATATCGCATGTCTTGTCCAAGTTGTGATTTGTTGGCCAAAGTCAATATCACTTCTTGTCCATCGACATCGATTACGAAGCTTTCCAAGGTGCAATATATCAGATATATTGGTATATATTGGATTTATGTTTCTGACTTGGATGTCCACCTACTGGATCTAGGAATTGGATGAGATCCAATTGATCTTAGAGATCTACCTAGTTAAATATCATACAGCTTGTTGGGCAAAGTCAAGGTTGTGTGTTATTTAACGGGATCCTAGACCACTAGGAAACTAGGTTTCCCGAGTACTCAACAGAGGGTTAGAGGGTCACCGAAAATATGGGAGGGGAGGCAAGTATTAAATTTGCAATTTCGTTTAGATACTTGCCCATACGCGCTCATTTAATTTTTCATCATTAATTAATTTAAATATATTAGTTGGACTAATATTTAATCGTTGTTTTAATTAAACAGTTGGACCGTATTCAAACTACTTCAATTATAGTTGATTATATAATTTGATTATAGTAATCAATATATTTGAATTTAACCAATTAAATTATAGTTGATTATATAGTTAGACTATAGTAATCATTATATTCAATAGTACATGAAATCGTTAATTGGATAGTTGGACTATAGCAATAAAGATAATTGAAAGGTTAGCGTTTATAACATAATCCTATTGAAAATGTTTTTAAACAGCTTTAATTTTCAGATTGGGAATAAAACCTCAGGATAGTCCTGGGAACTGAGAAGTTATTCTATTTGATAGAACAACCTCTTGGCCCTAAGCCCGGAGTTGAGCAAATAGTTGAACATGATCTTTGGAAGATTCATGTGATGATAACCTTAGTGCTCAATCCTTTATACTTGATGCAATGACACTTTAATTCTGTCGTCAGAATTAAGGATTAGATCCATGTACCATGATGATAAAATTAAAGGATCTTCATAGATCTATTCGTAGATCTTAGAAGTACTAATTGCAATAGAAGCTCTTTCGCTCATGTATGTCAGAGGGTACATATGTCGAGCACTAGGTGTCGCAGATGATTGCTGACATCGATCAGCTAGGTCAGCTGGGCATTACCTACGTGGGCGAGACTACCAAAGATTTGATCTTATAGTCTCTACCCGAGAGCTGAGGCAGGTTCATACTGAACCACGAGAAAACTCTTGGAGAGTTGATGACTATGCTCTAGGAGCCAAAGCCAGAGCTTCTAAAAGGGGCAAAGGCAAAATCATCATAGTCTTCTAGGAAGACAAATCACATATCCCTAGATGTCTGCCTAAATTGTGGCAAACAGGATCACTGGATGCGTGACTTCCGTATGGACAAGGCAGACATGAAGGAAGTGAAGAGGGGCAAGCCTCCGGCTTCAAGTATGTTTGTCATAAATATGTTCACTACTAGTTTAAAAATTAGATTTTTGATACTAGATGTGGTACATAAATATATGTACTGATGTGCAGAATCTGCTGATAAGCAGAAGACTGACTTCAGTTGAGATTTATCTGCGAATCGGAAACGGGACGAGAGTCGCTATTTTAACCGTAGAAACCTAAGTTTAGGAACTACCCTTAGGGTATGTATTTAAATTAGGAAACCGTTATAATGTAACTAGTTTGACTAGAAACATTATCTCTATATCAGAGTATAACTCGTTGCGGGTATACCTTTATATTCTAGAACACTAAAGTGTTTGATTTTATAAAGATGATATTGAGATAAACACATTAGATGTGAATAACTGTATTTATATTTAGAATATAAATGAATCTCAAACGTATGACATGACAAACAAATAGCTCAAACTGATTTGATCAGATGAGACTTATTTGTGGCATTGTTGTCTGGGACAAACTAACAATACTCGTATATCCACACTTTTGAAGAGTGGATACTAGGACGGATTTTATTCTATTCAAATGATGTCTACGAATCTAGTTTATTAGGCAAAGTGCCTAAAATACCTTTTACTTGGTAAAAGTGCAAGTGCCACCGATCTGTTAGCCCTCGTTCATAGTGACGTAAGTGGGCCCATGTCTAGCTAGGCTAAAGGTGGATATGAACACTTTGTAACCTTTACGGATGTGGCATCGCGTTATGGTTATGTGTTTCTTATGAAACATGAATCGGAAACTTTTGATAAATTCAAAGAATTTCGACACGAAGTAAACAAACAGATCGGCAAGAGTATTAGAACATCACGATTGGACCGTGATGGAAATACTTAAGCAATAAGCTTCTTAATTATTTGAAAAAGTATAGTATTCTTTCACAGTGGACTCCTTCCGGAACACCTCAATTGACGGTGTGTCCGAACGGAGTAACTGAATTTTGTTAGACATGATAAGGTTAAACATGAGTCGCTCTGAGCTACCATTTTCCTTCAAGGGATACGCATTAAACAGTGCAATACTTATTTTGAATAAGGTTCCATGAAAATCTATTTGACAGACTTCATGTTAGATATGAACAGGAAAGAAACCAGGTTTTCACATTCCTGAAGATTTGGGAATGCTAGGCATATGTTTGGATGATACCAAACTAAAACCCAAATCGGATAAGTGCCTAAATTGTAGGTTATCCTAAGGAAACCAAAGTATAATACTTATACAACTCACAAGAGAAGAATGTAATTGTTGCTCTCCATGCGGTTTTCCTAAGAGGAATACCTATATGCAGTGGTAAGTGGGAGGAAAGTAAAACTCGATGAAAATCGGAGTAATACTGTTCCAGGCACCGATTTCTTAATGGAACACAAACAGTTCATCAAGGATGAAACTGTACCAGAATCTTCGAATACACAATAACCACGTAAGTCGGAGAGAGTTAGAAAACAACCTGAGAGGTATGGGTTTCCGATCTCACCTCATGAAGATGTCAATCTTATTGAGGAATACGAACTGACTACGTATGAGGAAGTGATACAAGGTATCGACTCCCTATTATGGCAAAGTGCCATGATGTCCGAAATGGATTCCATGTATACCAATCGAGTTTGGACACTGGTTGTTGTACCGAAAGGCATTGTGCCTATTGGCACTATATGAGTCTTCAAGGAAGACATACATGGATGGAAACATACCAACGTACAAAGCTAGGCTTGTAGCGAAAAGGTATCGTTATCAACATTATGTTGATTACGACAAAACCTTTTATCTGTTGCCATGGTTAAATCCATTTGGATAATGCTTACTGATACTGCTTGTTTGATTTATGAAATATGGCAGTTGAACGTCAAAATCGCTTTCCTTAAATGGAAACCTTTTGGAGGATATTTACAACATCCTGACGGTTTTGTCGTACCTAAACAAGCAAATAAGGTTTGCAAGTTAATTCGATCCATTGATGGATTGATGCAAGCATTACGTTCTTGGAATTATCGTTTTGATGTAATCATAATGGTATATGATTTAATTCAAAACGAAAATGATTCTTGTGTATATAAGGAGGTTAGTGGGAGCGCACTGAAAGTGATTGTCCTATATAATGATGAGATATCATTTCTTGGAAATGACATTCCCATATTACAATCAGTGAAAGCTTGGCTTTCATGAAAATTCTCCGTAGAATTCTTGGGAGAGACAACCTTTATTCTAGGAATAAGGATCTACTGGGATAGATCTAAAGTTGTTGGTACTCTCCAAGAACTCGTACATTGAAACATATGTACGCGACCTGGTGTCTCATATTCTTTGAGCATATGGAGTCACAATCAGGCCAATCCAAGTGATAGTCACTGGATTGATGTTAAGAACATCATTAAGTATCTTAGATGAACTAATGATGCTTTCTTAACTATGGAGAAGTCGAACTTGAAGTGACTGGGTTCACCGTTGCAAGTTTCCTAACCGATAATAACGACTATAAGTCGTAATAAAGGTATTAGATAGTTTGAATAACGGAACAGTGAGATGGAAACCTTTATAGCAAGATACTGTTGCCGAATAAATAACAAAAGTGGAATATTGCTGCAGCTGAGGCAGCAATAGAAGCACTTTGGATCTAATAATCCTAATTAGATTAGGTGTAGTTATGATAGCAGCTGAGGTAGGCTATAACACAGGCTAAATAATTAATGGTCTCATCAACAATCCAAGTATATACTTCAACTATTCATCTGATTCGTTCGGATCATACATCGTGGCGATGTGATGATCGAATAAATCACATCAGATGATAAGTTTGCAAATCCGTTGACGAAAGCATTTTCTCAGCAGAAGTTTGAGCGAACAGTACATAGTTCAAGTTTATGACACTTGAGTGATTGGCTATAGGCCAAGTGGGAGATTGTTGGACAATTATGACCCATAGCATCACTGTTTGTACAGAACATGGTGTTGTTGTACAAATTAACTATGTGACAAGGAAATTGCTCTTTTATCATTTTTAATTAATTACCGGGATATATAAATGATAAAAGTCTATATGCTTAGTTCCGGATTGATAAGATATGAGACAGTATCAATCCATGAAGGTTTAATCATTAAAACATCCATAGTCGGAGTATTATCGAGATTGGACATCGATAATTCAGAATAGACTAGTATTGCGCTTGTGCGTGTTATGGGAGCATAACGACATAGTTCTCATATATTTGGGTATTGGATACTCATGCAAGTGTAATAGGAGGTTGTGTTTACCGATGGTACGGAAACAGCTTCGCTCTAGATAGACCCCTCAGAATTCCATTGGTAGTATGACTATGTGTCTATGGAAGTCTGAATCATGGTAGGTGTATTTGGTCTTAACCTGAGACTTGCACCGCTAATACTTGCGACAATCAATATACTTTGGTTTTGGTCGTCCAGGGCTTTAACCGGTTCTGTGTATGCCTCTTCTAGTTATATTGAGAATCGTAGTGTATTGGGTGTGATGTCAAGATGAAAGTATCACTTCAGTCATATGGAGATGATGTCACGTAGGATACGGAACTGGTGCTCTTATATGCTGCAGCTATCGGGATAATATGACTAGGTCATGTTTATCCGATTATAGAGACTAGTTACCAGAGATCCGATATGTGCTTCGTACGGGGAAGACACAATTCCAGCCCCAGGCCTTGCACGTGACATCCGATACTGGATCACAATACGCAATACTACGTATACTCGCCTAATATAGATTACATATTCCTTTAAGAATATTTCTGAAGAATTGGGTAGGCACGGTGCTTTGCTAGAAGCCAACCATGTCTTTTAAATCGGTAAAAACGTATTACTAGGTACGTACATATTCGGATAGTCCGACGACCAGATTTACTGCCAACATATCCAGGGATGTCATGGGTCGCTTCCCAAAGATTCACCGATGACGTATGACTCAGATATAATTAATCAGGGATTAATTATTAGAGAGAGAAAATTAATCTAGGATTAATTGCGGAGATATTTTATCTGGGATAAAATATTATTTATAGAGAGATAACGATTAATTTGGAATTAATCGATAAAATAATATATTCGATATATTAAACGAAATTAGATTTTGACGCGGAATTAAAATTGGATTTTAATTCGAGCGAACGAGTTAATTTAGAATTAATTCGCTAGCGACGTGAATAGTAATTTTGCTAGGCATAATTGTTTAATTAAATTTGATTTAATTACGTCACAACGGAAACTTCGTTAATTCGGAATTAGCGAACCCGAGCCCGGGAGTGTTTGCGGGCCCACTCGAATTTCGAATCAAGTGGGGCCCACAAGTCACATCACGCGTCAGATCATTAGTCATTCTAGTGATGTAAGTCATATCAACTTTGAGTGATGTGATGGTTGTCACTTGTGAGTGATGTGAGGTGATTGAAAGGCTTTAATTGCCTTGTACAATTTTTGGAAAATCTGATATGTATTTGATTTTTGAAATCAAACACAACATACACAACTTCATCTTCTCTCTCTCTCTCCCTCAACATTCGGCCAAGGGCCATTTTTCTCTCTTTTGTCTTCTCATTTGCCGAGAATAACAAGAAGCATATGAAAGATTTGTGGCAAATTTTTCAAGAGTGCTAGCACACCAAAGGAGTCTCACAAAGGTGATAGGGAAACCCATTCATGAGCATGGAATCATCATTTACAAAGCTTGGAGCTTGGAGCACACAAAGAGGGGTTGACAAAAACTTGGAGCACAAAGTTTGGCATGGCCGAGAGCTTCATCTATGGAGCAAAAGTTTTGTGTTCATCGCATCGCAAATCCGATCAATGTGAGTATTTTCGCAACTATAATTTGATGTATTCACATGTTTTCATTGCTTATTTGATCTTGGGATAACCTAGAAACCAACAGCGCAAAACTGAAATTTCCGAAACTGCACTACGTTACAACGCCCTTTTAAGTTTCCAATCTCCAAAATTAATATGTCAAGTCTAATTTTTGCCCTTATTTGACCCATATTTCGTCCTAAATGATTCCATTGAGTCCCAACATTATTTTATCTGTAAAATAAACTAAAACACATCAAAACGTTCATCAAACCTGAGAAACTAAACAAAATATTAAGTAAATTGGGCGGTAAATATTGATATATTTTCCGCTCATCACACCCCCAAACCTAACATTTTGCTAGTCCTCGAGCAAAATAACAAAATAAAATACAAGAAACAATTAAAATTAAACTAAGACACTTTCGTAGAGATCACGGTTGCATTTAACATATGCAACAAGCCTTTAAACCCCTAGGTCTCCCTAGTGGACGAGTTGTAGTCTCGTGAGGGCTTACAGCAACGATACCCACAAATGTTTGATAAAAGTATAGTAAAACTAATGCACACAAAAGTAAAAAGACAAGAGGAAAAAGAATAAAGAAGTTAGTGACTAAACAGATGAAACTTCTAATCCAAGTTAATAGTCGTTTTGTTTCTTTTTAAATTACCGAATAAGTAAATTCTCTGATTATTTTTACCATTCTCCATATACACAATCAACAAAATATTAATCAACTCATTTTGCCCACAAAAGTCACGAGTGTAGTTGAGAAGAGAATAATTTTTTTGTCCTAAAGTTTTATCAGAATTCACACCTTTTTTAAGCAATGGAATAAATTTTTTTGATTTTTTTTATATACAATATCTTCCATCTATGTAGCGAGCTTTGGGCCAGTGACTCCTAAACCAGTTGGTTTTAGAGCACTAGGTTTTAAGATACCCCTACAGACTTAATTACTCAGAATTCAGATATATATATTTATATATTTTTGCAACATCTTTGATCCATGTAGCGAGCTTTGGGCCAGTGACTCCCAAACCAGTTGGTTTTAGGGCACTAGGTGTTAAAACACCTTTACAGACTTAATAACCCGGATCTCAAACATTTTTTTTACTCTATCGCTTTTTATAGATGCTTCCTCCAATTAAACTAGAGTACTGAATATTACAAACTTTTCAATTACAGCTCATGTCTGTATGTTACTATGTATGCTGATAATATCTGTCAACTGAGCATATGAAGATTCATTTTAGTCAGTATTATGGAGAATTCACAAATTAAATCATTTAAAAGGAAATAAACAAAAATTAACTTGTTCCGAAATAGGTTGAGATACGTCTCAGGAATGTAAATTCCTTACAAAGCTATCTCACACCAATTTCACCTGATTAATCAAATAAAAACACAAAAATACAAAAAAAAAAATTTAGTTTTTGTAAAAATTTTCAAGTTTTTTGGCTTTTTTCGAAAAATTTTGTCTAAAAATAAAACAATAAAAACAAGATACAATTTAACTATTCTCCTCCCCCAAACCTAAATGAGACATTGTCCCTAATGTCTTAAATAGTAGAAGAAGAGTTTAGAAAACCGTACCTGGTTAGCTGAAATTCTACATCTAAATGAAAAGTTAAAGGTTATGATCAAGATTTATCCGACGCCTCTTACCACGATCATTATCGGACCAGTTTATCTTGGAAAGAATGGGGTCAATTTGAGGTTCAGATGCTAAGATTCGATCAATTAAATCTGGGGCAGTTCTGGCAGTAAAGAGGAGTTCTTTTACAGGTTTTGACACGAACCCATTTCTCCGGGCATCATCAAGAAACACACAAAGAAAATCATAAAATCCATCAACATTGTACAGTCAAAGCGGTTTATGGTGTATGTTCAAGTTTGCCCAAGATAGTACTGTAAAAATTTCCTCCATCGTGCCCAAGCTTCCTGGCAAAGCAATAAAAACATCAGCACGGTTAATCATCTCTACCAGTCGTTCAGACATACCTGGCACGATTAGTTCCTCGCCGTTTGATGATCCACTAAGATTCACCTCCGCCAAGGGTTTTGGGATGATTCCCAAGACTTAACTGCCTCCATCTTGTACAGCCTTTGAAACGATCCCCATTAGTCCAAGATTGCTACCGCCATATACTAAGTGCATATTCCTTGTAGCAATGACTCGACCCAATTCCTGTGCCGCTGTTACATATTCTGGTTTAACACCAACACTGGTACCGCAAAACACACAGATGTTTTCAACTCGTCTTCTTGATGTGGCTTCCATTTTTATGTGGATGCCTTCAAAAGTGCAATGATGAGTTGATTTTATAACACCTGAAAAGGGTGAGTAAAAATAATAGCACAAGTATCTTCCAAAGGACGATTAGTTAAACAGTAAAATAAATCATGAAAGCTTAAAAGATCTGGATCCTGTCAGAGAAAATAAAAGAAAATAACAAAACAAATCATAATTATTAGGAAAAGAGAAAGAGATATAATATTTACAATAATGTAACGGCTTGAATGACGTCTATGCGTCAGAGACAAGCTTCCCATCCAATTTTCTTATAAATTGGCAAATAGGGTCTTTTAGAGTCAGATTCCTGAGACTTAACTGTTGTCTTTCTTTTCGGAATTGGGCATATAATATGCGAATTTCATGATACACATATCCACCGGGATGCATCTCAAGTTAGATATTTCATCCAAAGACTCCTTACTCAAGCCATCCCTAATGCAATTAATCTTATCTTTGCGGTTATCAGACACCATTCCTAAAGAACGACAACGAGTATTACATGTCATTCGAGCACAGTTTTAGAAAACACCCATTCTTTTAGCTCTTCTCTTTTTAGCATAGGTGCTTTTACCTAGACCAGACAGATGTGAAATAAAAGAGTCAGAAGACTCACATGCCAATCGGACCAGTGCTTCAATAATCCAACGAATGTCAGTAGGCATACCTTTGATCATCAGTAGTCTCATCCGTTCCAAGCGAGCTTTGTAAACTTTCATCAGAGATTTTTTAGGGAGAGAAGGAAATTGCTTGTGAAGATTTGCGAGACCATCTTCCATCTTGAAATGACTTAACCTATAAAAAATAAATACACAAAAATTAAAAAACCAAATCACAATATATACACAAATTGCATGGGTTACCTCCCAGCTAGCGCTAAGATTAATGTCGTCAGCTAGACATGACTGCCCAAATGTTACGCTGGATCTGAAAGTGTGACACATTCTTTTTGTCACTCAATTGATTCTCCCCAGTAGTGCTTGACACGCTTGTTTTTAACCTTGAATGTTTTGTAAGAGTTGGGATCATGTAACTCAACGGCTCTATCTGGTAAAACCTTGGAGATTAAGAATGGACCTGACCACCATGATTTTGGCTTCCATGGGAAGAGTTTCAAGCTTGACTTGTTTAACAGTACCCTCTACCCTGGTTCCAATTGTATGCGCACTAACTTCTCATCATGGTGGAACTGTTTCTCTTCTATTGCTTGTAGTGCAAGAATAGGCTTCTTCAATTCGCAGTACGCTTTATCTTCCAGCTCCACAGGCAATTGACAAGCTTTAAGTTTTCCAGTAGAACTTCGCATTGCATTGGAGTTCTGGATGATACTATTTATCACATCAAGTCTGAAACATTCATCTTTCTCGTCATTCAGGAAATTCATGGCTTTAAAAACATTGAATGTTACTTATTGGTCTTGTACCCTCATGGTTAGTTCTCATTTCTGTACATCAATAATGGTTCGACCAGTAGCCAAGAATGGTCTCCCGAGAATGATCGGCACGTCTTCGTCTTCCTCTATATCAAGGACAATAAAATCTGCTGTGAAAATAAATTTGTCAACCTTGACCAGCACATCTTCAACTACACCTCTCGGAAATACGAGCGTTCTATCAGCAAGTTGTAGAGAGACTGAGGTAGACAGTGTTTCTCCAATCTGCAGTTTCCTGTAAATAGAAAAATGCATTAGGTTAACATTTTCACCTAAGTCACATAAAGCCTTACCGAAGTCATGTTCTCATATGGTGCAAGGAATAATGAAACTGCCAGGATCTTTCAACTTTGGGGGAAGCTTCCTCTGGATGATAGCGCTGCATTCTTCTGATAATGCTACTATCTTGTAATCTCCCAATCTCCGTTTTCGTGAAAGAATGTCTTTCATGAATTTGGCATAGCTAGGCATTTGTTCCAACGCTTCTGCAAATGGAATGTTGATATGTAGCTTTTTGAAGATCTCCAAGAATCGAGAAAACTGCTTGTCTAGTTTATTCTTCTGGAGACGCTGTGGAAAAGGTGGAGGTAGAGTGATCATTTCTTGATTTTTTTCCTTTGCTTCTTTTTCCTCCATCTGTGGAACTGCTTCGCTGCTTTCTTTTGGAACTTCCTCAACAGTTCCCTTGATTCCAACATCTTTGTTTATTACAGTACCACTTTTTAATATGATAGCATGACATTGCTCCTTTCCCATGTTCCTTGGATTTGGTTCTGTGTTGCTAGGAAGGTTACCTAGCGGTCTGTAACTCTGAGCATTGGCCAGTTGTCCAATTTGATTCTCCAGTGCTTTAATAGAAGCAAATTGACTTTGAATTAATGCTGCATGGGATTGAAACAAAGCATCATACCTAGCTGCTTGAGAGTTATGTTTTGCTTATATCTTTTTCAAATGGGTCAACAGTTCTGCTATTCCTATTTCATTTACTTGCGCATGGCCTTTGTTTTGCTGTTGGAATCCAGGCGGTGGGTTGTTCATTTGCCCTGAATTGTTGCTCCATGCGAAATTGGGATGATTCCTCCACCATGGGTTTTAGGTGTTGGAATATAGATTGTTCCCCTATTTGTTGAAATTGTTGACGTAATTCACCGTTTCTTTATGTTGGTTTGGCTCTGGTGCTCCTCCAAATGGTGAACTTATGGTTTCGGTAATGTTTACAACTTGTGCGCCGAGTGTTTCCAGGTATTTGCACATCTGATCCAACTTAGTATTCACTGCTGAGTTGGTTCCAACTTCATATATTCCTGCAATTCTCTGGTTCATGCTTCTTTCTGTTGGCCACAAGGAATTGTTGTTAGCCATTTCTTCGATTAAGTCTCAGGCTTGATCTTCTCTTTTTGCCATCAAATCTCCTCCAATAGCAACATCAATTGTGGTTCTCATTATTCCAAAAAGTCCATTATAGAAAGTTTAGACTTGAAGCCACTTTGGAATCTCATGGTGAGGACATTTCCGGAGTAAATCTTTGAATCTTTCCCAAGCTTCGCAGAGGGATTCTGAATCTTGCTGCACGAAGAATGTAATGTCATTCCTCAACTTTGCTAATCTGGCTGGTGGAAAGTACTTTGCAAGGAATTTGGTGGCTAGAGTGTTCCAAGTTGTGATGGAACCTGCTGGTAGTGAATGTAGCCAAGCTTTTGCTCCGTCTTTCAAGGAATATGGAAAAACACGTAGTCTTATTGCTTTTTCTGATGCTCTGTTGGAATTGAAAGTGTCGCAAACTTCCAGGAAGTTGCTGATGTGGGCATTAGGATCTTCAGTTGCATTCCCCCCAAATTGAACTGACTGCTGAATCATCTGAATGCATGTTTTGATGTCACACGCATTTGCTGGTAAGGGAGGAAGTACAATACAGGAAATGAAGCTGTCAACCACCGGAATGGTTCTGTCTCGAATGGAAATTGGTGGTGCAACTTCCAACGGTTCAGTTTCCATATTAACGATTACTTCTTGGCCTTCTCGCCTTTCCCTTCTTAATTGTCTGATGGTTCTTTCAATTTCTGGGTCAAGCGGTCAAATTTCAAAGCTTATGGTTTGTCTCATGTAGTGTCTGAGAACCTGAAACACAAGAAAATAAAAACAGTAAGTAAAAAGAAATTAGATACAATTAAAGTATCCAACCCCAAAACTAATAGTGAAAGATAAATAAGTCCCCGGCAACGGCGTCAAAAACTTGACCGGAGTAATCACACGCGTATAACGCAAGCGCACGTATCGTTCAAGTAGTATAAAAAGTATCGATCCCACGAGGACTTAAAACCTTTTGTTATTAATTTATGAAGTCAAATTTTTACGAGTATCTAATGGATTGGTTGTTTGATTGGATGGTGACTTTAAACTTAAAACAAGTAAATGAAATTGCTTGAAAGTAGATTTAGGAAAATTCAATTTTATAAAACTATCCAGGGTTGTGAATCTTTCCAATATCTTTTAAAAGATGAAGTGGTTATTTTACGTTTTTGTAATATATTGGTTTATTAACCTGGAACACAAAATTAAGTAAAAGCCTCTTCCGATGGTCAAATAAAAATAACCAGTGTAACCCAATTAATCATATTCCTATGTCAATTAAGTTATCCGAATTCATCACAACCCCAAATAACTGACTTAGTTACGACACATATTTACGGGTAGTAAAAACTTAAATAAAAGAAAATACATAAAGTAAATGCTGGAAATTAAGTTACTGGAAAGTAAAAGCTGAAAATTAAATTACTCGAAAGTAAATTACTGGAAAGTAAATGTTGAAAGTAAATAAAGTAAAAGTACAATAAAGAAAATGCCGAGATAAAATAATCCAATTTTATTACTACTATTTTAGATATCTCCTTTAATATAATATATTAATTTTGCGTGATAATTACCAACCAGCCATATAGGCGATATCCTGATTAAGTAAAATTAATAATTAATTACCAACCGACCAACCAGGCGGTATCCATGCTTAGTCAGGTTAAAACCAATTTATAATTAATTACCAACTGTCCAATATGGCGGTATCCTCATTAAGACAGATTTTAAATAGTTATTATATTATAATTAGGGGAGATAAATCTAAATAGAAATAATAAAAGCTTTACCTTTTACCCCAGCAAGGGCGATTTACCTCCTCATTACTTGAAAAGTAAAAACTGAAAAGTAAAGAAAGGAAAGTATTGTGCGTAAATGTAAATTACGGAAAGTAAAAACTGAAAAGTAAAGAAAAGAATGTGTGAAAACAGAAATTAATTACTGAAAGCTGTAAATAAACAAACAAGATATAATCTTCTTTGTTATTCATAAGGAATTTCAAAGAAGAAAGTATGAATTTACAAATGAAATGACTTGGTATTTATAGGCAAAATTTTGCCTCCATCAAATCCAATATTAATTGCTCTACTAATTGCTCCACCAAATCCATTATTAATTACTCCACTAATTGCTCCACTAATTTCTATCATGTTTTATGGGAGTTTGACTATTTTTATTATTTATTTATTCAATTTTGCTTTGAAAATGACTTTAATAATTACACATAACACACTTACGGATGTTTCATCAATTTCAGTCATGACATCTTCAGAATTCGAAATTATTTTATTCTTCAAAGTTGTATATCTTTAAGTCTTCTTTAATCTAGAACTTGAATTAGCTCCATCCGATATCAGAGTAAAATGTTATGCCCAAAATAAAAAATTGCGCAAAATTGGAATTTCCGAAACTGCACTTCGTTAGAACTCCCTTTCAAGTTTCTAATCTCCAAAATTAATATGTCAAGTCCAATTTTTGCCCTTATTTGGCCCACATTTCGTCCTAAATGATTCCATTGAGTCCCAATATTATTTTATCTGTAAAATAAACTAAAACACATCAAAACGTTCATCAAACCCGAGAAACTAAACAAAATTTGTAATTTTCCAAAAAAAAAAAAAAAAAAAAACTAAACAAAATATTAAGTAAAAGGGGCGGTAAATATTTATATATTTTTCGCTCATCAGACAACCTGATCGATAACTAGGAGCTGGAGAGGCATAAGTTATCACATCTAGTGATGGTGTAGATGATCCATTGACCTATCATAGTGCACATAATGATTTTGATAAAGAGGAATGGCTCAAAGCCATGAACCTTGAGATGAAGTCCAACTCGGTCTTGGAACTTGTATACTAACTTAATTGGATAAAACCTATAGATTGCAAGTGGATCTACAAAAGAAAGAGGAGAGTAGATGGGAAGCTACATACCTTCAAGGCTAGGCTAGTGGTCAATGGCTATACCAATAAAGAGTGAGTTGACTATAGGGAGATCTTCTCACCAATAGCCATGCTCATATCTATTCGCACTCTCATCTCCATTGCCATAAATTATGACAATGAAATTAGGAAAATGGACGTCAAGACTGCATTCTTGAGTGGAAATCTTGATAAGTGTATCTATATGGTACCATCAGAGGGGTTCGTATCCCAAGGTCAAGAGCAAAAGGGTTGCAAGCTGCAAAGGTCCATCTATTGACTCAGGCAGACATCTCAATCTTAGAACATAAGATTTGATACAATGATCACGTCTTTTGATTTTGATCAGAACATCAATGAGCCTTGTGTATACAAGCGCGTCATTGATGGTAATGTGGTTTTTCTTGGGTTATACGTCGATGATATTTTACTCATTAATAATGATGTAAAAATATTATCGGACATGAAATTATGGCAAGCTAATCAATTTCAAATGAAAGATTTGGGAGAGGCCAGTTATGTACTTGTGATCCAGTTTCTTTGAGATCGTAAGAGACGACTGTTAGCTATGTCTCAGACATCTTATAATGACAATATCCTTATGCGTTTTGGGATGCAAAATTCCAAGAAAGGTAATTTTCCTTTCCGACATGGAATTCATTTGTCAAATGAATAGTCTCTTAAGACACCTCAAGAAGTTGAGGAAATAAGAAATATCTCATATGCCTCAACAGTTGGTCGTCTCATGTGTGCTATGTTTTGCACTAGACTAGACATCTATTTTGCAGTGGGAGTAGTAAGTAGGTTTCAGTCTAACCCAGGATTAGATCATTGGGTAGCTGTGAAACACATTCTCAAGTATCTTAAGAGAACGGTAAATTATATGCTTGTGTATTCTAGTGAGGATATGATTAGGGGTAGCAAAACGAATCAAAGAATCGAATTCGTGACGAATACTAAATGAATCGAATTATAATACACTAATTCGATTTCGATTCATTTATTAAACAACTTGTGATATTAGGATTCAAATTCAATTCGTTTAATAAATGAATATTCATATTCAATTCGTTTATTCGTTTACATAAAATTAAACGAATAAAATTTTGTATTCATTTAATAATCGAATATTCGTATTCGATTCATTTAATCAAAATTAAATACAAAATCTCAGCATATTCATTGTATAGTCTTATAGATTAAAAATCCTTACAACAAGCTCCAAACTTCAAATTATAAATCAATTACATAATAATAATTAAAATCTTCAAAACATATTTTTGACCAAGGAATTCTCAAACACGAGTTGAGAAGACAAACATCTTTATCATTATCATCTGGAAAAAAGATCCTGCAAATAAAATAAAATAATATTATTGAGCTAATTTTTTCCATAAATAAGTATAAATAATACATTAAGTTAATCTCAATAGGACTTTTATAGCATTAGAACCCAAATCTAATATAAATAATATTTTTACCCCTCTTTCATCAACATAATATAGTAACTACATGGTTTATAATGTTACTGAGACACATCCTCTGATCCAATTCGACCACAGTTGTAATTGCTTCTAGCCACAATTCAACCTCACAACACTTGCACAATGCAACCAAATCAAGAAAATCAAGCCCCTTATTCTTCAAGATTCGACCATTGCTCATGCATTCTCAAGTTTCACCAGACAAAAACATTTTAAGTTTTCACCAAATCAAGAGTGCAGTGGACATGAAGAAAAAACGGATACCTTAAATACCTATTAAAAAAATTGAATTACAAGAGTGCAATATACTTCCTACTAAACGAATACCTATTCAAGAGTGCAATATTAATAATCAAATCAAGAGTGCGGTATACCTATTAAACGAATACCTTAGATACCCATTTTCTTGTAAAAAAAAAAATTGCAGTGCAGTAGTTCATGAAAAATAAAGTACAAGAGTGCAGTATACTACACTACCAATCTACCATTAATTGAAATTTTTGATAGTTTTGAAACTCCTTTATTACTAATTGACTCACAAAAGCCAATACACCCAACAAGCAATCTATCATTTTTTGACTAAGAGAAAATTATGAGTCTGAAAATACAAAAAAAAAAATCATCAATTATCTTTCATCTTAAAAGTGAAGGAAGCACTTTCTATTTGGTGCCATTTAAAAAAAGAAAACATAGTCAATAATTTCACAATCACCATTATTAAATCCATTTGTTTTCCAAAGAATATGAAGAATATTACGAGTATAATGATGAGTTGATGAGAAACAAAATGATGAAACTTTAGAGCAAAATAACCCTCGTGAAGCACTGAAGCCCATCGACTGAGAGAGGTGGCTGTGAAATTTTTCTGAAGTCTAGGTTTAGATTTTTACTTTATATAGTTAAATTTTTAGGTAAAATATTGGTAATTACTAAAATATCCTTCATATTAAACACTTATATTTAAAAAATTTAAGGGTAAATTTGTAATATAATTAAACGAATATTAAACGAATTCGATTTGGATTCAATTTGTTTATGATTCATTTAATAAACGAATTCTAAACGAATAAATGAATTGATGAGCTCAAATTCGGATTCGATTCGTTTAATAAACGAATCGAATCGAATTGAGCCATTTATTAAACGAATCCATTTTTCTAAACCCATATTTACTTTAAAGCGAATCGAATCGAACTAATAAACGAATTCTGACCCAAAATGCCACCCCTAGATATGATCCTCAGGGGATATACATACTTTAATTTTCAGACAGATGTCGAATATAGGAAATCAACATCTGGATCAGTATTTACCATAGGTGGTGGGACCATTATATTGAGGAGCATAAAGTAATATTGTATTACTGACTCCACCATAGAGACTGAGTATGTAGCAGCTATCTTGTATTGCTCACTCCACCATGGAGGCTGAGTATGTAACAGCTTGCGAAGCAACAAAGGAAACAGTCTGGCTCTGAAAATTCTCGGGAGATCTGAAAATTATTCCAAATATGGATAAACTACTCACACTTTATTGCGATAATAGTGGTGCAGTGCCGAACTCCAAAATACCAAGATGCCATAAAAGGGGAAAGCATATAGAAAGAAATATCATCTCATAAGGGAGATAATGCAGATTGGAGACTTTTATGTCATTAAGATTGCATCCCTACGCTGATCCGTTTACAAAGACCTTCTCCGATAAAGTGTTTGAAAGTCACCTAAAGGGTTTAGGATTACGTGACATGTCCTATTTGCTCTAGTGCAAGTGGGAGATTGGTTGGATATATGTCATAGAACTTCATATAATATGTAAACATAATTATTTCTTATAAAACAAAATATGCATTGTTCATTTATGAATTATTTTGATTTAAATCGTATATTATAAATTATCTAGTTTACCCTTGATTACTTATGTGACTTCAGACTTAATGTGTGAGTGTCATACACAAGAGGATTTAAGTTTGAAGTTAGTAATCTAAAATAGTCCATAGAGAGAAAATAATACGGGTACTTTGTTTGTAGTTTATCTATAGCTGCGGTCTATTCTATAAATGTATGACGGCCTTGATCCGAGATTATTCTTGTGGTGACTTGAGAATGGAGGCACCTTATATAATGTAATCATGTAGGACTAGACCCAGATAAAAATGAATTTCTTATAATATCCATTAATAAATAAATTTATTTCAATTTACTAGATGGTCATATATGGATTAATCTAAATCCTGAGTGTACTACGAACTCTTGCATGGCAGGTCATGTCTTTTGATTTACAAAGGTGAGGTTGGTGTAGAAATTTCGACCAATAGCTACGTACTTTGGGGACATATTGATGTGTAGCTAGGGATGTTTTACATAGATATGGAATTCACTCCTTCTTGCGAGAAGTAGATTAGTATCTTCCTTAATGGTTGATTCAGTACTTGAACGATTAGAGATCTCAAGTCTTTCTATTGCGAATAGAAATATTAATTTCATATTAGTTATGAATAAATCGTTCATTAAAGTATCAATGGTACTTAAGGTAAAAATAATTAGAGGAATATAACAGATATTTTGTCCCAAATTATGAGATACTCTGTAACATCCCCGATCTGGAAGATGCTACCGGCATGGAATATGTTGGGAAGCAGCTGCGAGTGAGAAGCGGAAAATCAAGAAGAAATTATGATGTCGCTATCCATTTGCCCAAGACCCATTTGTTTTGATTATTCTACAAGCCTATGCATGTTACTATATATTCTAAGTATAAAAAAACTCCTAAAACAAGCAAAGAACATAAACTTAAACATGCTAACTATCATAAGAACTCTAATTAAAATAAAGAAAGAAAAGACTTACTTGAACCGAAGACTCCTCCAGTCCTCCCTCCAATCTACAAGCTTTTCTGGAACTCAGTAAGCTCTTCCACGTTCCAAAGAGCCACCCAATTGTGCGGCCTCCAAATGTGCACACAACATAGCCAAAACTCAATGGCAAGACTACGCCTTGAGTGCACGGGTATTTTGCCCTTCGTACTAGCCTAGACAAATACCTCAAAACTTTTAACTCGAGGTTCCTCTAGTCAATTACACTTAAGGATCCTCAAAATCAGTGGCTTACTCTTAAACTTTAGAGTTGCTCACTAATATAAACCCAAGATATGAAAGGTTTAGTGCAAAACTTTGTAAAGAATTCTTTGGGTTTATATAGGTGCTCCAAAGACAACAAAATTAATTAAGATTCCGATGTGGGATAAAAACTAATTTAATCTTAGCCATTGGATCTTAATTTAGTGGTTTAATGAGATTATAAATCCCTAATAAAGGTTTGGGCCGAATTGGAATTCAAAATAAATAACAAATAAAAAAATTTACTATTCATATTACTATTCACGTTTTTTTTATTCCAATTCCCAAAGTGCCACTATCGTCATTCACCAATCCCTAAGCCACTATGGAACCTCATAAATGATATGTTCAATAATTAAACACATTAAACCATTTATGAACAATTCCTACAGCAATCATATATCCTGTTAAATTTGTATTGTGTACTGTTAACCATTGATTTCGACTTTGTTGTGTGTAACCTTTTGGGTTCCCCTCAAGTTGGACATTAAATGAATCGTGATAATTTAATCGAACATAAATTATCCTATGATCAGATGGTCGTTCGATTTCAATGACCAAGGTTGACATCTAGCAACATGCCAATGCCTCCAAATGAGAAGGAAAGATATATACTCATTTTGTATGTGATTTACATATGATACGGTCCCTCGCCTCACTGTATCCCCATCATTTGACCTAGGGTATGGAAAATGTCTACCCATATAGTCAAAGGAATGATGTTGATAGTGTCATGAATCGTGCTAACCTAAGAATCTCACATGATTCTTCTGATGCGGCCACAGTCTCAAGCACTGATCACAAATATCAACGCGTGAACTGGAATACTACTCTTATAAGAAAATATTATCCGAGAGAACGGCGATTCTCTGTTGTATCTTTAAAAACTTCATGTGTTTCAACAAATGACCCAATCATACCCTTATGATTGGATCTTTTGAACCGGGGAAGGAGAATGTCAAAGTTATTTGATCCATAACTAGGATTGCAAAGACCTCAAGTCTAAGGACTAGTCATACAATCAATACATGAAAGTTCTCACAAACACATGGGATAAACACTCCATGTGAAACTTTCGACGGTCAGTTCGATGGACACGAACAACTCATGCATCCATGTGATACACCAAGCAGACAGATCTTCGCTAGTAGCCTATGAGATTGGATACCCCACTTAAGGGCAGATCATATCATCATGCTAGTCTCTCCGCTTTGTGAACGCCCAAATTATTCACAAAAATATGATTGGAAGCCATCATCTTATTACTCAAAGGCCTTTATTACAATGTTTGATGATTCATATAAGTTATGTAAGACATATATAATAAAGATTACCATTTTATTAATTAATGAAAATATTATAAATACATTTACATATAGCCCATCCACAAGTTCGGTATAGGGCATATCCCTAACAATCTCCCACTTGCACTATAGCCAACTAGTATGAATCTGGACACCATACTCTTGGGTGTGCCTATCATGCTTTTGTTGAGTCACCCATTTAGTCAAAGAATCTGCAAGATTATATTCTGTGGGTATTTTCTCTATAATAACTTCTTTTCTCTCAACAATCTCCCTGATGAGATGAAATCAATTGAGTAAATGCTTGGATTTCTGGTGGGACCTTGGTTCCTTTGATTGAGCAATGGCGCCCGTGTTGTCACAGTACATCATAACGACATTCTTTATCGCGGGAAGCACTTCCAGCTCCGTGATGAATTTCTTTATCCTGAATGCTTCTTTAGCTGCCTCAGATGCTGCAATATACTCAGCTTCAGTGGTGAAGTCCGTTGTAGTTGACTTCTTTGAGCTTTCCAAATGACAGCACCGCCATTCAAAGTAACAAATATCCTATTTGCGATCTGATGTCTCCCTATCATTCTGAAAGCTCGCATCACAATAACCAGACTGGTCATCTCAAACAATCTCCGTATGTTCAAGAACACATCCTTAGTTATTCTCAGATACTTGAGGATTATTTTGACGTTGCCCAGTTTGCTCACCAGAATTTGCCTGATACCCTTGCTCGTTATCTAAGAGCATAAGAGACATCAGGTCTTAGTACAAGCATGGCCCTACATGATCGATCCTATGCTGAAGCTAAGGGATCCTACTCATACGCTCTCTATCTGATGGAGTATGTTGACATTGCTCCTAGATAATTTGGTTCCATGACAAGTAGGTGTTGGTTTCTATAATATGTCCCAAACAAAGATTAAGCATGTGAAATACTATAAATGAATATATATATAAGACTTGAAGCATGGCGGAATCATACTTACAAAGCTATGTGATGAAGAAGATGATCAAATGGTGAAGCTCCAAGTGTTGGAAGATTCGGCCAAGAGAGGAAGAAGACTTGAAGCTCCAAGCTTTTGTATTCCAAGCTCTTTGATGGTTTCCCTATCACCTCTTTTGATCCCTTGCTTGTGCTAGCAAAAATGGAGAATAAAGATCAAATCTTCCTTTGTCCTTCCATGGAGTTCACGGCAATGTGAAGAAATTTGAGAGAGAAAGAGTTTTGTGTAATTGATTTTGTTTTACCAAAAATCAATTTATATTTATGTGCCATAATTTTTATTAAATTAATAATAAATCTATGACACAAACCATGCAATGGCTTAGAGTGTCAAACACTCAAACTCCATGCAATGCATTAGAGTGTAATGCACACTATCACCATGCAATGCCTTATCAATTAAATAATGCATATAATGACAAGTGTCATGTGGGCCCCACACGTTTCCCAATGAAAGTGGGCCCACGTCCACTCACGCGTTCGGGTTCGATATTTCCGAAATACCGAGCTTACGTCGCGACGTTAATTAAACCGAATTTAAATAAATAATCGCGCCTGGCGAAATTATTATTTACGTCGCTAACGAATTAATTCTAAATTAACTCGTATGCCCGAATTAAAAATCTAATTTTAATTTCGCGTCGAAATCGAATTTCGATTATTATATCGAATACAATAATTTTATCGATTAATTCCAAATTAATCGTTCTCTCTCTAAATTAGGCACTTTATCCAAGATAAAGTTTCTCCGCAATTAATCCAAGATTAATTAAGTCCGAATCAAATATCATAGGTGAATCTTCAGGAAGCGACCCAAGAGATCTCCGGATATTTTGGCAGTAAATACGGTCGTCGGATAATCCGAACACGTACGTACCTCGTACTACGTCTTTACCGATTTACAAGACAAGGTTGGCTTCTAGCAAAGCGCCATGCCTACCCAATTCTCCAGAAATATTCTTATAGGAATATAAGATCTGTATCAAGCGTAGTATACCGTAGTATTGCGTACATCGATCCAGTATCGGATGATCACATGCTAGGCCTAGGGCTGGAGATGTGTCTGCCCCGTACGAAACATATATCGGACATCAAACAACTAGTCTCTTTAAATCGGACAATCCTGACCTGGTCATATTATAGAGTACTAGTTCTGTGCCCTGCGTGATCATCACCTCCATATGTCTGAAGCGATACTTCCATCTTGACATCACATCCAGTACACTACGCTTCTCGATAAACCCAGAAGAGGTGTACACAGAACCGGTTAAGGTCCCCAACCACCAAAACCAAAGTTTACCGATTGTCGCAAGTACTAGCGATGTAAGTCTCAGGTTAAGACCATATACACCTACCCTGATGCGGCCTCCCATAGACACATAGACATACTACCAATGGGATTCCGCGGGGTCTATCCAGAGCGAAGCTGTTTTCCGTACCATCGGTAAAACACAACCTCCTATCGCACTTGCATAAGTATCCAATACTTAAATATATGAGAACTATGCCGTTGTGCCCTCACAACGTGCACAAGCGCAATACTAGCCTATTCCGCATTATCGATGTCCAGTCTCGATAATACTACGGCTAGGGATATTTAATGATTAAACCTTTATGGATTGATACTGTCTCATATCATCTCAATCCAGTACTAATCATATGGACTTTTGCCATTTATATATCAAAGTAAATAAATTACAAAACGGCAAAAGGCAATTTCATTATCACATAGTTAATTTTGTACAATAATACAATATCATTTACAAACAGTGACGCTATGGGACATAATGTCTAACAATCTCCCACTTGGCCTATAGCCAGTCACTCAAGCATCTAATACCCGAACTATGTATGTGTCGTTCAAAAACTTGCTGAATGACAGCCTTCGTCAGCGGTCTGCAATGTTATCATCTGATGTGACCTTCTCGACTTTTACATCGCCACGATGTATGATCTCCCGAATCAGATGGTAACGTCGAAGAACATGCTTGGACCGTTGATGAGACCTTGGTTCCTTAGCCTGTGCTATGGCCCCGTTATTGTCACAATACAATGGAACGGGCTCTGCTGCTAACGAAACTACTCCTAATCCGATTAGGAACTTTCGGATCCAAACTGCCTCCTTTGCTGCTTCAGATGCAGCGATGTACTCCGCTTCTGTTGTTGAATCGGCAACAGTATCTTGCTTGGAAGATTTCCAGCTCACTGCTCCGTTATTCAAACAAAAATGTACCCGGATTGTGACCTGTAGTCATCCTTGTCGGTTTGGAAACTTGCATCGGTATACCCAGATACCGCAAGTTCTCCACCTCCATAAATTAAGAAAGCATCCTTAGTTCGTTTAAGATATTTAAGGATATTCTTAACTGCTATCCAGTGACCTTCACCTGGATCGGCCTGATAGCGACTACACATGCTCAAAGCATATGAGACATCAGGTCGTGTACATATCATGGCATACATGATCGATCCGACTGCCGAGGCGAACGGTATCCGACTCATGTTGTCTCTCTCTTCCTGAGTCTTAGGACACATGTCCTTAGACAGAGAGGTACCACGTATCATTGGAACCAATCCCCTCTTGGATTGTTCCATGTTGAATCGCTTCAACACTTTATCAATGTATGTACTCTGGGAGAGTCCAAGCAGCTTTCTAGATCTATCCCGGTAGATCTTTATTCCAAGAATAAAGGCTGCTTCTCCCAGATCTTTCATGGAGAATTTTAATGAAAGCCAAGCTTTCACCGACGTTAGCATGGGAATGTCATTGCCTATCAGCAATACGTCGTCGACATAAAGGACGATAAAAGTAAGTGCTCTCCCACTAACCTTCTTGTATACACAAGGGTCATCTGCGTTTTGCATGAAATCATATTCTTTTATGATCTCATCAAAACGTGATTCCGTGATGCCGTGCTTGCTTCAATCCATAAATGGATCGATTTAACTTACAAACCTTGTTTGCAAGTCTTGGCACGATAAAACCGTCAGGCTGTTGCATATAAACATCCTCCAAAAGGTTTCCGTTAAGGAAAGCGGTTTTAACGTCCATCTGCCATATCTCGAAGTCGAAATATGCAGCTATTGCAAGCATTATCCGAATGGATTTAATCATGGCAACGGGTGAGAAGGTCTCGTCATAATCAATACCGTATTGTTGACGATACCCCTTCGCTACAAGCCTAGCTTTGTACGTTTGTACGTTGCCATCCATGTCGGTCTTCTTCTTGAAGATCCATCTGCATCCAATAGGCTTTACGCCTTCTGGTGCATCAACCAGTGTCCAAACTTGGTTGGCGTACATGGAATCCATCTCGGACTTCATGGCTTCTTGCCATAAAGCGGAATCGATATTTCGTATCGCTTCCTCATACGTAGCCGGCTCATTATCCTCAATCAGATTAATATCTACATGAGGTGAGATCAGGAACCCATACCTCTCAGGTACTGTTCTGACTCTCTCCGACCTACGCGGTCCTTGTGTATGTGAAGTTTGTGGTACAGACTCATCCTGGACGGTCTGTTCTTGTTCCGTCGTTGATTCATTGCCAGGAACAGTATCACTACGATCTTCATCGAGTTCTACTTTCCTCCCACTTACCACTGCATTTATAAAATCCTTCTCAAGGAAAAATGCTTGTAGAGCAACAAATACTTTGTTCTCTTGTGGGTGATAGAAGTAATATCCTTTGGTTTCCCTAGGATATCCTACAAAAGGCATTTATCAGTTTTGGGTTCAAGTTTGGTACTTTCCAAACGTTTAACATGTGCCCAGCATCCCCAATCTTCAGGAAAGAGAAACTTGGTTTCCTTCCTGTCCATATCTCATATGGAGTCTGTTCAACAGACTTCGACGGTACTTTATTCAAAATAAGTATAGCACTGTTTAATGCGTATCCCCAGAAGGATATTGGTAGCTCAGTGCGACTCATCATTGACCTTACCATGTCCAACAAGGTGCGGTTTCTCCGTTCGGACACACCGTTTAATTGCGGTGTTCCAGGAGGAGTCCACTGTGAAAGAATACCATATTCTTTCAAGTAATCTTGAAACTCATAACTCAAGTATTCGCCACCACGGTCTGACCGTAATGTCTTAATACTCTTCCCTGTTTGTTTCTCCACTTCGTGTCGAAACTCTTTGAATTTCTCAAAAGTTTCCGACTTGTGTCTCATAAGATACACATAACCGTAACGAGATGCATCATCTGTAAAGGTTACGAAGTAGTGAAATCCACCTCTAGCCTGGCTAGACATGGGCCCGCATACGTCAGTATGAACGAGAGCTAACAGTTCTGTGGTACGTTCACCTTTACCGCTAAAAGGTGATTTAGGCATTTTGCCTAAAAGACAAGATTCGCAGACGTCATATGAATTGAGATCAAATTCGTCCAAGTACCCACTCTTCGAAAGTGTGGATATGCGAGTCTTGTTAATGTGTCCTAGACGACAATGCCACATATAAGCTTCATCTTTTAGATTACTCCTTTTGAGCTTTTTGTTTGTCATTTTAGGAGATTCATTTATATTCAAAATATAAAGACCGTTATTTGCAACAGCTATGCAAATTTCTGCATCATTTTTATATAAATAACACCCAGTGTTTCTAAATACAAAAGTGTAACCCTGCTGGGTTAACAAGGATACAGATATAATATTCCTAGTTAAACTAGGTACAAAATAACAGTTTAAAAGTTTAAGTACATGCCCTGAGGGCAGTTCTAAAACAAAAGTCCCTACGGCCAAACAGCAACTGGTGTTCCGTTTCCGACCCGTAGATCCATCTCCCCTGTCGCCAGCATCCTGCTATCATGCAGATCCTGCACATCAGTACAAATATGAGCACCACAACCAGAATCAAAAATCCAATTTTTAAAACTAGAAGTATTCATATTTATCTCAATAACAAACATACCAGAGGCGGTAGCCTTGCCACCCTTGCTATCCTCCTTCTGCACAATGTTTATTGGCAGTCACGTTTCCAGTGACCCCTTTTGCCGCAGTTAAGGCAGATGTCGCGAGATTTGTCCTTTGGCTTCCTAGAAGCCACTGTCAACTTGCCTTTGCCCTTCTTTTGAACTTCCTCTTCCTCGCACCTCCAATTGCCATGGGCCTAGCCTTTGGCGCATGAGAGGTCGATGCATAATGCGCCTCGCGCTTGCTCCCCCTTAGGAGTTCCCTTTCGGACTCCTTCAGCACGGACAACAACTCTCCAAGAGTGTCGTCAGTATCCATCAACTTATAGTTGACGATGATTTGTTTCCAAGTATCGGGCAGCGATTGTAATATCATATCAATCGTCAGCTCTGCCTCCAAGACAATGCCCATATTGGCTAACTCATCTATGTCAGCGATCATTTGAGTCCCGTGGGCCTCAACTGATGCGCCATCTGTCATCCGGGAGCGGAAGAGTTTCCTTACTAGCTCGTACCTCTTCATCCGCTTGTTAGTGCGGTGAAGATCACGCAATCTTGCCATCATGTTATAGGGATCCAAGTCCCTGTTTTGGCGTCTGAAATGCTGGGTCATTGCAGCTAGCATAACTGACTGAGCTTGGTCACAATCGTCACTATGAGTCTTCCATAACTCTAGCTCCAGTGGCTCAGTGGGTTTAGGCGGGAGAGGCCTCTGAATAGTATACAGTACCCTCTCAGCCCCAAGCACTATCTTGAGGTTCATTTCCCAGTCGGCAAAGTTTGTCCCTTTGAAGACATTATCGCCCATGATTATGTCGCGGATATTACTTTGCCAGTCATCTTGACAACTATAGTCCAACTATAAAGTCAACGATGTTATGGGTACAGTCAAACTGTTACAAGTAAAATAACAATATATTAGTCCAACTAATCAAATAAAATATTGACGAAATAATTTTGAAAGACGAGTAAGGCTAATTATCTGAACGAGATTGCAATTCAATAATAGCCTCCCACTATTTTCTTCAAGTTTCTAACCCTCTGTAGAGAACTCGGGAAATCGAATTTCCTAGTGGGCTAGGATCCCGTTAAATAACACACAACCTTGACTTTGGCCAATAAAAATTGTATGCTATTTAACTTAGGTAGATCTCCATGATCAATTGGATCTCATCCAATTCCTAGATCCGGTTAGGTGGACATCCAAGTCCGAAACATATGTATAATGCCAATGTAACCATTACATTTTCCTAACCCTATCCTCCGAATCATCTAGGCCTTGGCTTTGGCCAAAAAACAAACCTAGTGATTCCAGTTAAGCGGGACCCATTGACGAGGAAAGTTTCGTAATCAATGTCGTGGACAAAAAGTGATCTTGACTTTGGCCAATAAAAATCACGATTTGGACAAGACACCGATATGCAACAAAACTCTCATGATTCAAGTACATCCTTGATTGACAAAGGTCTTGACTTTGGTCAAAACAAACCAATGCCAACTTCGGATCTTGAACAAGAACCATTCAATGGAAGGATATTCGCTTAATATAAATTGAGGGATTTTCGCGTAATTGGCAACCAATTTATTTATCTTTGTTAGGTCTCATCATCATACACCCTTAAGCATGCTTCTAAAACATCATAAAGCGCGTAAAGTAAATTAATAGTGATATGCGGATGGATATATAAACAACTTGTTCCTAGAACAAATCACTCCCTTTCCTCTCCCCGCTAGCACTATTCTACTATTACCCAATTACATAATACAATAAAAGAAACCTCATTTACATTGAGGGGAATTAGGTGAGAAGAGAATACAAAGAGATAAAGAGATAAGGCTGGACACGCAGGTCCAATTTATAAATTCCAAATTTACAATAATTTCTAAAATTACCCTTTCCCTTCTAATATCCATCCGATATACACTATTCATTCATCACATACATATATATTCAAACAAGACATGCTTTACAACCAATCTAATCCAATTAATTAGTCTTTGTTAAAGTGATCATCCAATGTTCAAACAACGGTTTGATTTTGCGCGAGTCCAACTCGATTGAGAATAAGTACATAAGGTACGAATTCGCGAATTATATCGAACTACTTATTAAATCTTATTTAATTCGTATTCAATACTAATTCATTTATTTAATTCCAAATTAAATGTTTACACTTTTAATTTGCTTTAAAGACTTAGATTCTAAATCTAATCCTATTGGGTCTCAAAGCCCAACTAACATCCAATGTTGAATTTAATTCAAGTCAAATGGGCTTAGAATTGATTTATTAAGGCTTGGGCTTTGGTCAATTTGGGTCAAACCCAATTACCAAGCCCAAATAAGGAATCACCCTTAAGTGCCATAAAATCAATTTAAGCCCATAAGGCCCAATTAAATTATTAAAGCCCATTATTTATATTTGGACTTAATGGAGTGATTTAGGCCCAAATTGGATCCAATCCTTTGGCCCAAATCTACTTGGTCCAACCAAGCCCATTATGCCCAAATACAATATTTAAAAGCCCAATGCACCAATTAAGCCCATTAATTAAATTTTAATATTCCAACATTAAAGTCCAATTAATAAAGTGTAATACCAAGATTAATACATTAAACCAAATATTTCAAAAATACCCATTTAATTTATTAATCATGTATTTTGTAAATAAATGTCCAACATTAATTTTGTCAAAAAAAAACAACTCCATTTCATGTCCTTGTATATATTCGGCCAAGGTAAGTATTTGTGTCGATTTGTTTTTCAATCCGATTGAATTACTAATCTACGTCCGTATACGTTCTAAGTCATCCAATGATCTTAAACAAAAAAATTCCAATACATCAAATGTAACATACCATTCGGCCAAGGTCAAATTTTGGGGAAAAATCATCCAATGCATTTTTCATAAAATTGATTTCATATAATGTCATTTATATACATGCAAGCATACTCATTCATCAAATTTCACAAGAACATGCTTCAATCAATTTTCTCACACCCATTCGGCCAAGGTCAAATTTTTTGGAAAAATCATCCAATGCATTTTTCATAAAATTGATTTCATATAATGTCATTTAACATACATATAAGCATACTCATTCATCAAATTTCACAAGAACATGCTTCAATCAATTTTTTACCCAAATTTTAACCTAAAGTATTTCATGCTTAAACCTAGCTCAATGATACCATTGTTGGTTTCTATAATATGTCCCAAACAAAGATTAAGCATGTGAAATACTATAAATGAATATATATATAAGACTTGAAGCATGGCGGAATCATACTTACAAAGCTATGTGATGAAGAAGATGATCAAATGGTGGAAGCTCCAAGTGTTGGAAGATTCGGCCAAGAGGAGGAAGAAGACTTGAAGCTCCAAGCTTTGTATTCCAAGCTCTTGATGGTTTCCCTATCACCTCTTTTGATCCCTTGCTTGTGCTAGCAAAAATGGAGAATAGAAGATCAAATCTTCCTTTGTCCTTCCATGGAGTTCACGGCAATGTGAAGAAATTTGAGAGAGAAAGAGTTGTTGTGTAATTGATTTTGTTTTACCAAAATCAATTTATATTTATGCCATAATTTTATTAAATTAATAATAAATCTATGACACAAACCATGCAATGGCTTAGAGTGTCAAACACTCAAACTCCATGCAAAGCATTAGAGTGTAATGCACACTATCACCATGCAATGCCTTATCAATTAAATAATGCATATAATGACAAGTGTCATGTGGGCCCCACACGTTTCCCAATGAAAGTGGGCCCACGTCCACTCACGCGTTCGGGTTCGATATTTCCGAAATACCGAGCTTACGTCGCGACGTTAATTAAACCGAATTTAAATAAATAATTGCGCCTGGCGAAATTATTATTTACGTCGCTAACGAATTAATTCTAAATTAACTCGTATGCCCGAATTAAAATCTAATTTTAATTTCGCGTCGAAATCGAATTTCGATTATTATATCGAATACAATAATTTTTCGATTAATTCCAAATTAATCGTTCTCTCTCTAAATTAGGCACTTTATCCAAGATAAAGTTTCTCCGCAATTAATCCAAGATTAATTAAGTCCGAATCAAATATCATAGGTGAATCTTCAGGAAGCGACCCAAGAGATCTCCGGATATTTTGGCAGTAAATACGGTCGTCGGATAATCCGAACACGTACGTACCTCGTACTACGTCTTTACCGATTCACAAGACAAGGTTGGCTTCTAGCAAAGCGCCATGCCTACCCAATTCTCCAGAAATATTCTTATAGGAATATAAGATCTGTATCAAGCGTAGTATACCGTAGTATTGCGTACATCGATCCAGTATCGGATGATCACATGCTAGGCCTAGGGCTGGAGATGTGTCTGCCCCGTACGAAACATATATCGGACATCAAGCAACTAGTCTCTTTAAATCGGACAATCCTGACCTGGTCATATTGTCCCGACGGTTGCAACCTTTTATAGAGTACTAGTTCTGTGCCCTGCGTGATCATCACCTCCATATGTCTGAAGCGATACTTCCATCTTGACATCACATCCAGTACACTACGCTTCTCGATAAACCCAGAAGAGGTGTACACAGAACCGGTTAAGGTCCCCAACCACCAAAACCAAAGTTTACCGATTGTCGCAAGTACTAGCGATGTAAGTCTCAGGTTAAGACCATATACACCTACCCTGATGCGGCCTCCCATAGACACATAGACATACTACCAATGGGATTCCGCGGGGTCTATCCAGAGCGAAGCTGTTTTCCGTACCATCGGTAAAACACAACCTCCTATCGCACTTGCATAAGTATCCAATACTTAAATATATGAGAACTATGCCGTTGTGCCCTCACAACGTGCACAAGCGCAATACTAGCCTATTCCGCATTATCGATGTCCAGTCTCGATAATACTACGGCTAGGGATATTTATGATTAAACCTTTATGGATTGATACTGTCTCATATCATCTCAATCCAGTACTAATCATATGGACTTTTGCCATTTATATATCAAAGTAAATAAAATTACAAAACGGCAAAAGGCAATTTCATTATCACATAGTTAATTTTGTACAATAATACAATATCATTTACAAAGTGACGCTATGGGACATAATGTCTAACAGTAGGTAATTAACTCTTTTTGGGAATCTTCCATTTTGAATCTTTTCAAAACTTTATCTATGTAAATGAGATTGAGAAAGTCCTAACAACCTCTTAATCTATACGGTAGATCTTAATGCTGAGGATGTAGGCTCTTCTCCCAAATCTTTCATGGAGAAGTTCTGAGAACCATTGCTTGGTGGCTTGCATCATGGGAATATCATTCCGATGATTAATATGTCATCGACATATAATACAAGAAATACAACAGCACTCCCACTATTTTTCCTGTAAACCAAGGCTCGTCTACATTTTTGATGAAGTCAAATTCTTTGATTATCTCATCAAATCGTATATCCAACTTCTGGAGGCTTGCTTGAGTCCATAAATGGATCGTTTAAGCTTGCATACTTTATTATGATCACCCTTAGATGCAAACCCCTCAGGTTGTGTCATATAGACTTCCTCTACGAGGTTCCCATTAAGAATTTGTTTTGACATCCATCTGCCAAATCTCATAATCAAAGTGTGCAGCCAGTGCCGGTAAAATTCGAATGGACTTTATCATTGCAACAGGCGAGAAGGTTTCGTCATAGTCAATTCCATGGATTTGTCTATAACCTTTCGCCACCAATCTAGCTTTATAGGTTTGGATGTTTCCTTCTGGATCAGTTTTACGCTTGTAAATCCACTTGCAGCCTATGGGTTTTATCCCTTCAGGTGCATCCACCAAGTCCGAGACTTGATTCTGATACATAGAGTCTATTTCAGATTTCATGGCCTCAAGCCACTTGCCTGAATCAATGTCACGTATTGCTTCATCATAACTGGTGGGATTGTCATTATCAATGACCTGATCATGTTCCTCATCAATATGGAAACCATATCTTTCAGTCTCATGTCTTTCCCTACCAGACCTTCTAAGTTCATAACCTTGTGGTTGTTCCGTCACCACCCTTTTGAGGGGCCTGGGGTTTAGTTCTTTGTTAGTTTGTTCTTCTCGTACCTCATCGAGGTCAAGTCTACTCCCACTATGTTTCTTGAGAAGAAATTCATTCTCTAGAAATTTAGCATTTCGTGAGACAAATGTTTTTTGTTCATTTGGGACGTAGAACACGTATGTTCTTGAGTTCAAGGTATATCCTACAAACTTACATTTAACTGCCCTATCATCCAATTTGTTAGTTTATGTGAGCTTAACATGTGGATTACATCCCCAAACTCTTAGATAACTAAAACTATGACGTTTCCCAAACCATAACTCATATGGTGTTTGACTAACAGTCTTGGAAGGAACTTGGTTTAGTAGTAGTGTTGCAGTTTCTAAAGCAAGACCCCAAAATGAAAGAGGTAGATCCGTGCCTGGCATCATTGATCGGACCATATCTAATAATGTCTGATTTCTCCTTTCGGAGACCCCATTATGCTGTGGAGTTCCCGGAGGAGTCCACTGGGAAACAATGCCATTTTCTCTCAAGTAATCTTGAAATTCGTTGCTTAAGTATTCACCACATCGGTCAGACCTTAGTGACTTAATACTTTTATTAAGCTGGTTTTCTACTTCAGCTTTGAAGTCTTTGAATTTCTCAAAGGCTTCAGATTTGTACCGCATAAGGTACACATACCCATATCGCGAGTGATCATCGATAAAGGTAATGAAGTAGGAGAATCCACCTCTAGCGGTGACTGACATTGGTCCGCATACATCAGAGTGTATGAGTTCTAATGTCTCTGCTGCACGCTGTCATTTACCTTTGAAGGGTAATTTGGTCATTTTACCAAGTAAACAAGACTCACAAGTTCCATAAGGTTCATATTTGAAGGGTCTGAAATACCCATCCTTATGTAGCTTAGTTAATCTTGTTTCATTGATATGACCTAAGCGACTGTGCCATAGAAGTGATTCATTGAGATTATTCGAGTTAACGTTGTATATATTAGAGGTTGAACATTCTTTGTTAGTTTGTAAGACATAGATACCATTATTCAAAATACCATCTCCATATTTTATTTCATTGAAATAAATAGAACATTCATTAAAACTTATTAGGCATGAAAAGCCTTTATTACATAAAGAAGAAATTGAAATGATGTTCTTTACTAGAGAATGTACATAAACACAATCTTCTAAGTCTAAACTAAACCATTCGAAAAAAAACTAATGAATAAGTCCCCAGCACAATGCAGCCAGTTTTGCTCCATTACCCATGCGTAAGTCAACCTCCCCATGATGGAGTCTCTTACATTTCTCAGGCCATGCACATTGTTACACAAGTGAGTCCCACAACCGGTGTCAAGCACCCAAGTAGAAGGTTCAGAGTTTTGAGAATATAGTTCAATCATATACAACATACCTGAAGCATTGGGCTTCTTGGCCTTTTGGGCTTCCCTAGCTTCTTTGGCTTTCAAGGATCTGCAGTCTTTCTTCCAATGACCCTTCTTTCCACAAAAGAAACATTTCCCCTTTCCCTTTTTTCTTCTCCACCTTACCATTGGGCTTTAGGTGATCTGGAGCCTTGGCCTTGCCCTTATTTTTCTTTGGGCCTCGTGGGTTCAGGTCCGTACCCGTAAGCATGACGGAGGTTTTAAGCTCCGGTTTCAAGTCATTCTCTGCTTGCTTTATCAGATTGTGCAATTCTGCTAAGTAGCTTCTTTATCAGACAGATGAAACTGCATAATAAAGTTAGAGAATCTTTTGGTAAGGACTGAAGAATTAGATGGACCTATCTCATGATCCATGATGAACCCGAGGTTGGCCAATTTTTCAATGTGGCCAATCATCTTAAGCACATGTCCACTAACAGATCCTTCCTTATACCTTGTTTGGAATAAGGCACATGACACTTGGAATCTCACGGTATGAACGGAAGTTGCATACAACTCCTTCAAGTGAAAGATGATGGTTTGAGCATCCATATCTTCGTGAGCTTTCTGAAGTTCGTCCGACATAGAGCCAAGCATTATGCAAACTGCTTGCTCATCATCATCGACGTGTTTTTTCCAAGCATCAAATGTATTTTGGTCAGCATCTTCTGCGGGTTCAGGGGAAATGGTCTTTCAAGAACATAGAAAATCTTTTCTTGTCGTAAGATAATTTTAAGGTTTCTAAACCAGTCATTGTAGTTGTCCCTTTTGAGCTTATGCTCATCAAGGATGGAACGAAGTGATACTCTTTTGCCATTTGAATGTTTGTGAAATATTTTAACCCACCTGTTAAGAGAGAATGTTAAATTAGGAATATGTTTTCATTAATGTTTCATAATAACATGGGCTTTTAATATTATGAAGTTGCTCTCACTCAATTGTTTTAAAATTTTAAGCAAATCGCATCAACCCCAATATGATGGATTTCTTATGGGCAAGGATCCCATTATCATCATTTCATAACTCCGACTAGGGCCGGTCGTTATAAATTATGATAATTAGGTAGGTTCCCAACCAATTATGATATATAAATCACAATTCCTTGATCATTGGGTTGGGCAATCAAACATGTCATAGCTTATGCTAGTCCTTGTGGACACCCAATCTTTGCCACTAAGTTATAAGACCACGCCTAAGGGTCGATGCGCCTTATGACTCAGAAAATTCAAACCATTGTCAATAGTACGATTTAGGGACAAATTGGTATTGGTCAGTCTGGTAAAGCCTAGTCCTGCCAATACGGTTTAAGCCCTTTGGGTCTATACTTTACAATGGGAGGCAAATTTTAGAATTAAATTATTATTGTGGATTTTAGCAAGTTTAAGTGAATAACTGTCAAATGGATTCCTCCATTGAAAATTCCACATAGAGGAGGGTGAGAGAGTGACTCTCTTAAATACCCTTACCCTCTTAGGCTCTTATTGCCTTGGTGACAGGAATAAACAATAGATCCTCCAAATTAGTCCAACACTTTAAATATGCTTTAAGGTAAGCTTTGAGTAAATGATTATCTAGATGTCTTCACAGCTTTTCCTTTTGGCTATAAAAAGGTAGTGAGTGAAGGAAGACACCAAATCATTATCTAACTCTAGTAATACCTTTGGTTAAATTAACTTTAGTTTGGAAAGTTTTATTAACGCCTTGGTCCACCCCACTTGTATCTTTTATAATGTCTTTTATTATAAACAAGTGATTTATATTTATTAGCCTTAAAGGTAATAAATCTCTAAGTTCATCACGGAATAATTACTTAGCTAAGGGATAAGCAATACACTCTATCTATTTCTTTAGAATGTCTCTAGATGCTTGCACCCTAAAATAATCATGCCAATTCTAATCATACATAGAATCATCAAGATATGAGTTTTAATATGTTGGAATTATTTTAGGCATTAAATAACTTTGATTAATATTTAATTATGATATTGCATTTTATTTTATTCAAATAAATTTACTATTCACGTTTTTTTACAGATGCATGAACTTTAAATGCAATTTCACAATTCCAATCTTAACCAAATCATGCAAAACTTGTGCCTAAATTAATTCAGGGTGTTAGCTTTCCAACGAGCTTTTACACCCAATTTTCGAGTTCAAATGAGAGAGAACTAATCAAAAAAAAACGGCGCACTGATACCACTGTTGGGAAGCGACCGTGAGTGCCAGCGGAAAATCAAGAAGAAATTATGATGCCGTTATCAATTTGCCCAAGACCCATTTGTTTTGATTATTTACAAGCCTAGCATGTTACTATATATTCTAAGCATAAAAAACTCATAAAACATGCAAAGAACATAAACCTAAACATGCTAACTATCATAAGAACTCTAATTAAAATAAAGAAAGAAAAAGACTTACTTGAACCGAAGACTCCTCAAGTCCTCCCTCCAATCTACAAGCTTTTCTCGAACTCAGCAAGCTCTTCCACGTTCCAAAGAGCCACCCAAGTGTGTGGCCTCCAAAGGTGCACACACAAAAGCCAAAACTCAACGGCAAGACTCGCCTTGAGTGCACGGGTATTTTGCCCTTGGTTCTAGCCTAGGAAAATACCTCAAAACTTTTAACTCGAGATTCCTCTAGTCAATTAGACTTAAGGATCCTCAAAATCAGTGGCTTACTCTTAAACTTTAGAGTTGCTCACTTATATAAACCCAAGATATGAAAAGTTTTGGTGCAAAAATTTGTAAAGAATTCTTTGGGTTTATATAGGTGCTCCAAAGACAACAAAATTAATTAAGAATCTTATGTGGGATAAAAGATAATTTAATCTTAGCTATTGATCTTAATTTAGGGGTTTAATAAGATTATAAAACCCTAATAAGAGTTTGGGCGGAATTGGAATTCAAAACAAATAACAAAATAATTTTTTTTACTATTCATATTAATATTCACATTTTTATTTATTTATTTATTTATTTATTTATTTCAATTCCCAAAGTGCCCATATCGTCATTCACCAATCCCTAAGCCACTATAGAACCTCATAAATGATCTGTTCAAAAATTAAACACATTGAACCATTTATTACAATTCCTACAGCAATCATATATGCTGTTAAATTTGTTTGTGCACTGTTAACCATTGATTTCGACTTTATTGTGTGTGACCTTTTGGGTTCCCCTCAAGTTGGACATGAAATGAATCGTGATAATTTAATCGAACATAAATTATCCTCTGATCAGATGGCCATTCGATTTCAATGACCAAGGTTGACATCTAGCAAAATGTCAAGGCCCCCAAATGAGAAGGAAAGATATATACCCATTCTATATACGATTTACATATGATACGTCCCTCGCCTCACTGTATCCCCACCGTTTGACCTAGGTATGGAAATATCCACCCATATAGTGAAATGTATGATGTTGATAGTGTCATGAATCGTGCTAATCCAAGAATCTCACATTATTCTTCCGCTGCGGCCACAGTCTCAAGCACTTATCACATATATCAACCACAAACTGGATATACTCTTATAAGAAAAATTATCCGAGAGAGTGGCGATTCTCTTTTGTATCTTTACAAACTTCTTATGTTTCAACAAATGACCTAATCATACCCTTATGACCGGATCTTTTGAACCGGGGAAGGAGAATGTCAAAGTTATTTGATCCACACATAAGATTGTAACACCCTCAAGTATAGGACTAGTCATACAATCGATACATGAAATTCTCACACAGACACATGGGATAAACACTCCATGTGAAAAACTTTCGGCGTTCAGTTCGATGGACAGCAACTCATGCATCCATGTGATTCACC
>SKCR01048198.1:0-39760 GCA_019454045.1 Zanthoxylum bungeanum
TGTCTGACACATGGCAGAAGACATGGCACATGAATGGATCGGAATTGCTGACATAGCTGATGATGGTAACGGAGGTGATGACATGGCAACGTCTGTGTCGGATGACTGGACCATAGTGCTGATGTGGACGACGACTGTACCGGGTACATTGACATGTCGATGGCGTAGCAGCTGATTGGATCGGAATAGCTGACGTGTCGTGTGACTGGACCGGAATTACTGACATGTCACTTATGATGCTGATTGTATCAAAATTGAGATTATGTGGTAGATATGTGTGTCATCTTCAACCTTTGGAGCGATTGGACGTGCGTAGGTAGTTCTCTGACTAACGCGTGAGGCTTCCCTGGGTCTCCCGTTTGATCGCCAGAAAATACCACCGTGCTTGTCTCGACATGAACAAGTTGATGGTTTACTCAAAATTGATTTTCGAGAATTTTCCCAAAACTCGAATTTTTCGAACCGAGTTTCATTTTTCACCTCCAGGATCCCCAACGTATAACTAAAGCTACTGATACCACTTGTTGGACCATTGAATAGGGTTTTTGTGAGGAAACATAAATACTCACTAATATTACTTGAATAGAAATTACAAGTATTACAAAACTTGCACAAAAAGCCTCACACACTAACTACACTTTCTAAGCTCTCTTACTTAGCTTACACTTTAAGCTCCCTTACTTGGAACCGCTTGTTGGGGATGATTTGAGCTCTCAATTAGCTCTCAGTTTATACTGAAACTCAAGTTCACTATTACAACCATTCAATAAATGCACCTAAAGCTATTTTGGTGATTTGCACCATTGTCAAAAATGTGGTGATCTCCTTTTTGACAATGGTGGCAACAATCTTTGAAATTATATCCAAGTTGATGCACGTTAGATATTACACTTCTGCCCTGGCCATTGTTGAACATATTTCCTCTACCAAAATTATTGAAACACCCTCTATTAACACCATTAAAACCTTATCATCCTTGACTACTTCTTTGATTAAAGGCAGCTTGAGTCAGATTAGCACTAAAATCAACATTAGCTTCCTTAGCATTAGAATTGTGATGACCTTCTAATCTCTCCTCATGTGCATGTAACATACCATATGCATTATCAACACTCATAATAGCTAGATTAGCAGTAATTAGAACCACTAAAGGATCATACTCTTGTCCAAGAGGAGTGATCAAGTGTGTGATGAAATCATGTGTACTTACAAATATAGCTTGCTACTGCTAAATTATCTGTAATTGGTTAACTGAGATTTGAGCTGAACCTTTCAAGCTTCAGTCTCAGATCCAAACTGTTTCTCGAAGGAAGAGCCAGAGTTGCAACAGCCAACAAGCACCAGAATCTTCATGCTCAAGGATGACATAAGCCAGCTGATTAGAATTTGATCATGTCTAATCCATATTAGCTCCTTCAGGAACAGTCTTACATTCAACCAAATACGTGCTCAATTTCTTATTTTAAAAAATCAGAATGAAAAGGCAGAGGAAGCTTATATACTACTCACCAGGACTCACTTCTGTTATAACAGCTTTGACAGCTCAACAGGAAAAATACTATTTTTCCAAAGGTCGATGAATTGGTGTCGTTAAATACTATTTTGACTTGGAATATTTATTATTGGATTGAGTTTTAAAAATATATAAATATCTAGATTTAAATCAAAATTTAAATTTAAAATAGCCCCACCCATATGCATCCCAAAATTTTAACAGCTGTAATACCCCTTTTTTATTATACAATATTCACCATAATAATCCATTCCATCAATTAAAATGTGATATATGCCCTAATTAAGCAAATACTCCAGAAAATAAATAGACAAGAAAGAAGATATCATAATAAATATCCCCTTCACAAATTTAAATTCTTGATTAAACAGAGTTGGGGTTTTGGAATGAATATTTATTTTAATAAAAGGGAACAGGGGTTCCTAATTTCCAACTTCCAATTCTTCCTTGCAAAGCATTATGCTCCACCCACTATGAAGAGCGCATTAATCTCATCTCCATTCTTCAATCCAAGCTACAAAAATTAAGCAAAGGTTTTATTTTCAGTATCATAAAGAGCATTAAACTTTTTATCTAATATTAATGATGAGCTAAGCTTGGTAGAAAGTATAAGGAGTATAAGACAATTTATAAATGAGATTATAATTTTGTGTGAGATTTTTAATTATTATATACTAGCTTATAAGCTCACCAAATTCTATATGGTGACTAATTGTATCAATAATTTGATGCGATCAAAATATCCAGTTTAAAATTTAAAGGATTTAATTAATTACTTGATCAGGGGTCTTGTGATGAGGAAAGCGATTCCCATCGAACATAAAAGGGAAACTCCCATAAACCATATCTTTCTTTTTACAATAAGCAATCAACAGCTTCTTTATTTCCTTATCACGCCTCAGCTCGAAATATAATGTGTCATCATCCTACCATCAAAATCAAAACAAAAAAATATCGATTAAGAAGATTAAGCAAGAATACTAAACGAAATTTCTTCTATTTTTTTTTTTTTTATTTTTTTGGTTATTTCTGTTTTCTATTCTTTGTTCTGCATCAGAAACTGTATGTGATATCCCATTATTTTTTTTCTCTCTCTCTTTAAATTTAACTGATCCCTTACACTATTATACCAAATATGCCTCTTTGTCCCCAAAAGAAAAGTAAACAAGCAATAACCATCCACTCCAAATCTAACTAATTATTTTTCAGCATATATAAATAACAAGACTGAGATGGTTTGAACATATCCAACATAAACTAAATGATATTACAATATATCAAGCGAGGAAAGGGAAGACCTAAATTGATATGGATAAAAATCATAAAAAAATAATTAAATTTTATGAAACTTGACAAATCAATGTTATCAGATAGAATATAATTATGTCAAAAGATCCATCTAATCGATCTCACGGGATAATGTTTTTCTTTTTTGGTTCGGTTATATATAATAACATGTATGCCCTCCCACTCAAGTATCAAACTAATGCAATTCTAGATTAGTATTAATGAAAATAATTTCTCTCATTGTAAACTGATACAAACAAGAAGTCGGGTGAGTCAATTTTTGCATAAAAACGAGCCTAGTTTCACAAATTAACCATGATATAAACATATTAATTCCAAAGAAATCAGAACTCATATAGCTTAAATATAAATTGTGGGAAGAAGATTCTCAAAAGTTACGAAAAAATACCAAATAAATTAAAAATGGACCTCACCTGTCCCTTGACTTTTAGCTTAATTATAGCTTGATCAGGCCTCTTCTCCATTTTTATCCTGCACAGATTGAAGCCTCTCTCTCTCTCTCTCTAGGGGGTCTCACTGTTTTGATAAAAATATTCAAAGACAAAGAACATAAAAAACAAAAATTGGGGGGTTGGTGTGGATGAAGTTAAAGGGCTTTACTCACTCCTACTACAAATAGAAATTGTAGATAGCATTTTTAAGGCCTTTTTTCCATTTATAGAAACTTCTCATTAACTGTCATTTCTTTATAGCTTTTGACTCAGAAGCCACTCCTTTTCATTCCATTAATTTCTTGTATTGTGAGTCCAGGCAATCCACCAACAAAATGAGCACACTTGTAAACAGATTTTTGATTATATTTATAGATTTTTGTTAAAAACTGATAATGTATATTGTGGGAAGATTCTCAAAGATATGAAAAATACCAAATAAAATTAAAATAGATGTAGAAGAAAAGTGACTGGATCTTTCCCTTTATTTTCACATACCATTATCACTTTGTAAACAGATTTTTTTGACAAATAATCTTTTGGATTAATAAATTTTGAATATATTTATAGATTTTTGTTTAAAATCCGCATTCTCTTTAATCAAGATTTGGATCTATGCGGTTCGGAAAACTTGCATTCAAATCAGTGTTATTAAAGACACAAACTGTGTTGAAGACTAGGCACAAGGTTCGAAAATTCGATATGCGATGCGATGCGATTTCTCTTTTGTGGCGAGGATGACAACCTTGAGGCGGTTGAGGCGGAAACCTCAATCCAAGCACGGGAAAAAAATTTAAAATATAAATTAAAGCATAAAATTTTATAATTATTTTTATAATCATGTAATGGTTATCGGTTCAATTTTAGAGGATATTACTTAGTAACAAGAATAAGATTCTGGGTTCGAATTCAGGAAGTGTGTTTCTTGTAAAAGTCTGGGACAACTATGAGTTTTATCTGCTCTGCTTAAACCCGAAATATATAGTTTAGTGGCGGACTTCCAACAATTCAAAAAAAAAAAAACAAGAAAAAGATGTGGCAACAAAATATAAACTTTGATGAGATTCTTCGGAGAAATTCAGTTTTGCATAATCTAACTGAATTTTTTCAATTATATTAAATTATTTAAAAAAAAAAAAAAAAAAAAAAAAGAGGTCCATAACTTTGAATATTTGAAAGAGTATTGAATTTTATTTCAAATTGAGTTGAATAATAAGTTTACTGATTTGAATTTTTGTAAAAATAATAATAATTAAATTAAGAATTTATTTCACGATAAATCAAAAGTGAAGAACAGCTTTACAACAGCTGTCACGTAAATTTACTGACAAATTTATACTTCAACTACTTCGATGTGTTCCCACAAAACATCAGTGAAATTTCCTCCTCTGAAATTTGAGCCTTTTGAAAGTAGATGGCCAAGATCAATTTATTAGCAAATACCTCGTTACTGTTTTGGAATGTTTGGTAGACGCTAGTTGGTATAAGGATATTATTGTAATTCCATGTGGCCATAAATGCTTTAGGTGTGTAACGGTTCCGGGTAAAATCAGAATTGCAAGTAACCAAATTGCTTTAACAATTTCTGGAACAGGAACCGCTCCATTTAAGGCAGGTTCTGCTTCCAAAAACACGAAACCGATTTAATGCGGTTAAGTTCCGGTTCAACAATATTGAGAACCGATACCGACCCATGTAATCGAAAATTAGAACCGGTTTTGGAATCGAATTTTTCATTTAAATGATTTTCCTTACCGATCAACATACTTGCTTTCTTAAAATTTGTGTCGAGATTCTCATAGTCTTGAACAAGTTTTTTTACAGAACCTACACCTATTAGAATAAATACAAAACATGTTCATTAATATTGTTTCAGGTTCCATATCTAATATTCATAATTCAAACACCGCAATTGAAATACAAAAAGATATTGAAAATCTTTATAACATTTTATGAATATCGACTTTATTATGCTTCCAACAAACATAGTCTTGAAATAAACGTTGTACAAAATTTTAATTAAAATTCTTATAACATTGCTTAGCTTAAATTCACAAATAATATCCTCAAAAGTATTATATTATTCGTTTCCAACATCAAAATATCTCATTCATATATACTTAACACTTCTAACAACAAACAAATAGAGTAAAATAACAAAACAATGAAAGTGCAAATAAATCATTGATTTTTTTCTGATATTAATCTACTGGGTCCAAAATAGGGTACCATGGAATCGAACCGGAACCGATAAATAGGGTACCTTATTTAATAGGGCAGGTTATGGTTTTAAAATTTAGGAATTGAATTTTTTATGGTAGAATTCAGTTCCACCTAAATAGGGTAGGATACCATATTTTACTGACCATATTTAGCAAGCTTTTGATGAGTTTCAATCAGTGTGTTGTCATTTCAATCATTGTTCTTGTCTTTAAAATGTCGACTCTTAGTATTTTCTTCCATCTGAACTAAAATCTCATTATTACTGAAGAATGAAATTACCTACAAGCACTCAAACAACACTAAATATGCCTGAAATGAGTGAATTGGGTAATTGTCAAATAATACAGAATTATAAATCTTGTCGATTTTACGCTACTGAGTTAGTAATTTTATCAATTAAGCTTAAATCAATTTTCTCAATCACAATATATTACTAAAATACAAGTTATTAAATAATATGTAAATACAAAATATAACTTGCGATAAATAAAAGAGTTTAAAGATAGAGAAATTTGACACCGTAGTTATAGTGGTTTGGTCAATAACACCACGTTCATTCCCACAAGCCGCGTTTGAACCTTTTCACTACGACAAGTTGAATCTACAACTTACACCGAGTTTTCCGTGACGCACTCGCAACCAAGAATTTTTCGTGGTTCGCCACAAACCAATAGTTTTTCTAGGTTCACCCAAAACCTTTTACAACACCAAAAGTTTTTCACTTAGGTTCACTCTTTAACCTTTACACAAATTACCCTTTTGAGTATACCCACTCGATAAAGGATTTCCCAATCAAGTATTTGAGATATGAAGATTTTATAATACAACTTGGGGACTCACAAAAGATAAAGAAGATTAGGGATGTGAGTTTCTAACCCAAGTATTTCCAAGCTCACTAAATATGTATGAAGGTGAAGTGCGTGAGGTTTGATTATGATGAGAGTGTTTGATCAAAAATATTTAGGTTACTCTCAATGTTTTTGCCTTTAAAGAAATGTAGGAAGGTGTTGGGACTTGGCAAAAATGAAATTGGGAGTCAATATATAATGAAGGTGAAATATGCCCCAGCTCTCTATTCTGAGACTGGTATGCCGGTCTACAAAGACCGGTATGTCGGTCTTATAATTCAAACGGCTATATGACCATTGAAGATCAAAGCACACATATGGGATTACTGATCGGTATGGTGACCGGTATGCAGGTTAGCTGATTGGTATAGGGGCCGGTATGATCCGTCCCGATTCCAGTAGTTGTGCAACTCTAGATTGACTAGTATGGTAGACCAATATGGATTAGCTCGGTTCCAAAAAGCATACAAAACTGCCCAAAGCAGAGTAGGGTCATCGTTATGTCAGTATCATGGGCCGGTATGCCGGTCTCGGTGTAGAAAATGCAGGATTTGAAGATTAAAACCATTTTACACTTGATCATAATGCATCTATATGAATGTGCATGAGTCTTATAAGCTTAGAATACTTGAATTATTTACTCACTTGTAATGAGAGCCCTAAGCTATAAGACTACATTTGATATCTTCGTTTGACGCTTGAATCTTCACATTCATTTACTTCACAACTAATTTACTTCGATATTTTTTTGTAATACTCGCGAATGCGTGCCGAAGTTTCTTAAGTAAATCCTTCATTGAGTTCATTGACGCTAACAAAGAAATAATTCAAATAACATAATTAATTGAAAGACAATTTGATAATTGTAAAAAAAACAAAACAAAATGAAGTAAAATCTTGACTTCTTCTGTTACTTTATTGATTGCTACAACCCGAATGCTTTGAGGTATACAGATGATACGTGCGTCCACTAAAAATTATATATATATATATATATATATATATATATATTAAATTTAGGATTAATCAATAAAAATAAACAGATGACTTGTTAATTAACAAATGCCATATATTTATTGATTTGGAGTATTTAATATGTCACATATAAATTTTTCTAATGGTTTGAATGCATATGGTTTTTTAACAGAAGCCGTCGTGTGCTTTGAATGCCATGTGGGGATGGGAAATTTTGTTGCGTTTGATTTAATTTGGGAGGCTTTTTTATTCTCCTCTCATACAAAATCAATAACATAATTAGTGTAAATTGATACACTTTTTGGACCGACGAACGTCTATAAGTTTTTGGAAAATTTTGAACTTTCCCCAATTTTTGAGTGTAAACTTTGTTGGAATGAATTTGATCATATTCCTAAGGAAATTCATCCGTGTGTTAATTTTAAAGTTAAACATTTCCTAAAATATAAAATATTTCATGAAAAAATTATATATTATTAATTATAAATTACAAACTTTAAAACAAATATCATTATGTATATATTTCATAAAATTTGACTGAACTTGATAAAATATGTCTGAGAAACGTTACTATGAATGAGCTCACAGCCTCACAACTCTTAATGGTTCTCATTGGAAAGTTTATAATTTAGAAATCAATAATATATAATTTTATGATCAAATACTTTATATTTTAAGAGATATTCATTTATTTTTATTAAAATTAGAGGAAAAATAAATTATACCTGATATTAAAAAGCAAATATAATTGTGGCACCACTGATCATTGAAAGTGGAATTAATTTGTAACAGCAAGGACAGCAAGATAAAAAATTGTTAGGTCATTGAAAATAGCAAATTTGGATAACCCTATGCTTCCTAGTCCTAGATACTGTAATGCTATTGACGCAAATAGCCCTTTTATATGGAAAGACAAGTTTCGGTGTTTTGTTCACCTCTTTTTAATTAATGAAAAAATGCATATTTTCTATTTATTTGTAACACAAGTTGAATCAAGTTTGCATTTGCAGTTATGCTAGCACTAAACCACATTAAAAGACTACAGGATGAATCCACAATATGACATGTACTGGTATTTCGGGTTTAAAACCTAATTTGAGTTTGACAGGATAAATGTTAACAAGAGCGAGTGTTTAACATGTTCACCTGAGCACCCCAAGAGAAGGGGATACGAAAAGCAAAAACACCAAGCACCTGTTATCGCACAAATACATTTCCATGTTTGCTACTTTCAAATAATGCCTCAAGCTGGTAATTCAAGCTTTGCATTGTTCTTCCAGCTAAAAAAAAAAACATGAGGATGAGGTCAATATAATTGTATCAGCAAATGTTTAAATATGATTTGGAAAAAAAGAACTCACTGACCTTTGGAAGTAATAGTAAAAGAAATCAGCATAGAGCAATGTCTGGACAAGACCTGATATCCAAGCTGCAAGAGAAGACCAATCGTGTACGTAAATGATGTGCTCATCATGGGTATAAGTAACCAATTTGATTTTTGACATCAACAACTCTTTCAAACACAACAAAGTGAGAAAAAAGAAAAAATGAAAGAGAGAGACAATTTTGATCAAGTGAAGTATGACATTCAAATATATAACATCAAAATAGCACGTATGTACGTGGTTGTGAATGCTCTCAAGCACAGAGAAAGGGAGTGAGTAAGAATGAGAGAGAATCATACTTATCCAATGGACGTAGTGAACCTCAGTAAAATAGCGATAAATCCAGTTTAATATGTACAACGATCTGTATGCACTGCATTACAGGAAGCAACAAAGATAAGTTTACCATATTCTAACTAAAGAGAAACAAAAACTGGTTGCACAGCAGATAAGAAAAAAATACCAATATTTTGCATACTGCAGGTAAATATTGGATGGTAATCCAATAGTTCTGACATGATTAGTTGCATCATGCCCTCACAACTCTATACTATTGCAAGAAAAATAGCAATGGTACTAAAAAGGAAATGAACCAAATATAATGATAATATTTCCTATGTTATACTGAATAAGACAAGGTATATGGATAAACCGAATACGGAAGACTGACCCCAAATCATCAGTTATATGGAAATATGATAAGTTGCAATTCATGTGAAATGAGTATAAACACAGGAATTTAAACGTACGAAATGAGCTTTACACACTTTCACGGCAACTTTAGTGTTGGTTCTATTCGATTGAAAGAAAGACGTTAGCTCTTTGCACCATAACCAAATGGAGCCTAAGGTAGTATACTGATCTCTCAAGAGCGAAATTCTTTTAATGACAGAATAAGTGTTTGTGCATTTAGGTTATGTTTTCAGGAAAACTTTATTAATGCCAATCCCTATATTGTTCTGACAGTAGAGCATACATGTAGAAAAAAGAACATGATTTGGAAAGCATATGAAGAAGCCAAAGTAAATGCTAAGACTAAAACAAGATTCTAGAGAAGAGGAGAAAAAAGTTCTGATTGCATATCATCATAATCAGATAGTGAGGAGGAGTACCAAGGAAGAACAACAAAGAAAAAAAAATAGTCATAACTGAGCATGCTCTAAAATTATACTTCATTCTTGCAGAATAGCAATATCAATTCCGCTTGGAAAAGTAAGAGAAATTAAAATAATTGCATATCAGATGAGAATGAAAGATGAGAACTCTACAGGTATAAAATAACACACGAGTCACAACTATAAAACTTCATTCCTACAATATAACCATAGCACCAAGATGAGAATGAAAATCATAAATCAAAAGACACCATGAAATATCATATTTTAAATAATAAACAAAGTACTTCATTGATCAGAAAATTAATACAAGGAATTTAGAAAAACAGTATACCCAAGGAGAAAAACATATTGCCCTGTCAAGTTATCGATATTTCTCGTCCTCTGCAACAATACAAGCTGAGGAAGTATGGCAACAGCTTCTAAATATAAAGAAAATGTCCACATTACCTGCCCAATTATTCTATTAGATAAGAAAGAGGGGGAAAACGAGGCAAAAGGATAAAGAACAGATTAACACTTTGATTCACAATCAGTATATTACATAGAAGTACCAACTAACACTGTGACGGCTCAGTAAATTGATGTAAATATTTCAAATCAGAAGACAGTGAGAGCAACAAGGAGAATTCACAGAAATATTTAACAATTAAAAGTACAAGTAATACCTCTTTCAAGGTAAACCTCTCATTTATAAGTAAGGCCAGAATTAGGCAAGGCAGCACGAGAAAGAAATGGCGAAAAGTATCTTGGTCCTTATCATAAGATCTACGAACAAGCTTATGGCGCCTCATGTACCAAACAATCGAGAAAGAGCTCCCCAGGAATATTAACTTCATTACAGTATTATAAAATGAAATGTAACTCGTAAATATATCCAAGTAGCGAGTAGCAAAGACAAGTGCATAGAGTTCCTGGGTCTTCAGGGATATGCCTGCATAAAGAATAGAAGTGCAAAATCATAGAGTGCACTAAATTAAGAGTCAAACATAGCTTTATTATGGTCACAACTCGTGTCAAATATACTTCGACTTAAATGCAAAAACATCATAATGATTGCAAATGGACCAGCAAGTAGGGGAAATGGCAAGACAACAGAAGGTAATAATCCAAAAAAATTTCATATAACACCAAAGATCTTAGTCATATAACATCAAAGTTTCTACAAAAACCTTTTACCTTGAAATTATTAGATGAATAAACCAATACTATCCCCAAAAACATATAAAAATGGTGGACAGTAAGGATGAAACAGAAAGCAATGCCGCAATTACAATAGCACAGCCTAGACTACACGAATACGACAAGCTTTGGTGCATATAATCCATAATTTCTACGCAAAACAATCTTTCGTAATAGTTTGATGCGCAATTGTGCAGCAACCAAGTTTATTCCCAAGCTTTGGGACGACTGCGGAATATCCTAACTCAGATCCTCTACCGATTTGTCCTTGGTAACTCGAATAAGTCCAATTGGATACTCATGAACAGCTCAGAAATCAAACTTTGATTCTCACTCTCAAGCTAACTGAACTAGTTTGAGTAAAGACCTGACAATTGCGAGCTGCCCTCATCTACTTAGCTTAACAAGAGGCCATTTTCAAAACTCAAAAAATACTAATACCCAAATATCCACTAATTACATAAACTTAAAACTACAAATGAAAAGAACAATTATCGAAATTAGACACAAAACCACCAAAATAAAAACCTCCAATTTGCAAATACAAACCATATTTCTTCACAAACAACAAATGAGTACAAATTATACAGCAACCATATAATAAAAAACTAAATTTCCATTATTTCCAAAGCTATTACACCGACTAAACAATTATCCAAAAAAAAAAAAATCCATGTCAAAAATAATGAAGATATGAAAGTACCAGCACAAGATTTGATGGTGTGGATCTTGAGGAGTAAAACAAGGACGCTGGCCAAATGGGTCATGTCCCCTGCTAACCTAAATATATTCATCTTTTTTTTTTTGGTGTAATGTAATGTTACAATGTGTTTGGATCACCGGAATGTGCTTTCTGGGAACTGTAAAGATGGAATTTTTTTCAGATCTCCGGTGGATCCAGAAGCGAAGGGGAAACTTTTATCGACAGTTTTGTTTCTGTTTTACTTTTTTCTAAAGATTTAAATTTAGCACTTTTAATTTCCATGATTAGGAATTGGACTTAGGCTTGGGCTTTTTTTTGACCTGGGCCTGTGTTTGGGCTTGGGTATGATTCCTCAAAGCGAAAATGGCATTGGCATTCAGGCATGATTTTAATTTCAGAGAGGACAAATTAGGGTTTATATTGATCTATGATGAAATTTTTTACTTGTGGAAAGTGAATGGAGAATGAGAATGATTATGATTGAAATGTTTAGTTGCTTAAATGGAAATAGGAATAAGAATGAAATATGTGGGACTCATGGGATTAAGAATCTCATTCCTAAATATAATGAGAATATTTAAATTTGTCCCTGAATAAATCAATATTTAATAAATAAATAATTAATTATTAAATAATTAATTAACTAATCACTAATTAATAATTAATATTAATAACAAATAAGATAATAATAATAATTAATGACTAATAATTGATAATTTAATAATTTAATAATTAATTAATGATTAATAAAATAATTATAAGTGGCGAATTAATATATAATTTTAAATAATGATATTTTTATAACTTATTAATAATTCAATTATATTATTAGATAAAGTAAACATATCAATAAGAATACTACATGGTTTTAATTCTGATTTATGCAATTAAGTAATCAAGTTATTCTAATTTCGATTACAGCCTAATCCGATACCATAACATCTTGATTTAAACCCATTCTGATTCTGATTATGATTACGTAAATGCACAAAAAATGGAGGGAACAGAATAACATTATTACTATTTATATATAAAATAGTATGAAAAAATTAGGTAGCAAATTTGTACTTTATAATAATCACCAAACATCCTGAGAGAGAGATTTTTAAATGGGAGAGTAGGAGGCAAATCCCACGACGTAAATGAAAGCATGATAACCCAATGTTAATCATGTTGTTAGTTATCATATTTCCTTTTCTCACCATACGTGATAATGGATTTGCATATTATTAAACAAACATCTAAATTAAGCCATCTATGTTGAGACTTAAAGAGGCTGAAAAACCGAATTTTGAGTCATTCTCAATGCATATCTTATTCATCCATCAAGTATAATATACATTAATCTCAATTTATTATTGGAATTTTTCTAAATATTATTTTTGGATATCGATTTGTATGATGCGATGGGATTCAACCTATCATATAGTAAATCTACATCAAATAGACATTCGAACAAAAATATGGAAATTTTACTTCAATAATTACCACATTTTTTTAGAAGAAAATAGAATTGAATTATCTTTTGTTAATACGATAAGATCATAATATATATTTCGAGAAAATCACTTTTTCCACCCGAAAATAGATTGAAAGTTCGAAAATATTTGAATACTTGAGAAAACGTTTGCCCGTCCACCCTATGTTGTCAAAAGTATATCAAATTCCACTTTAACATAATTAGATTCTATTAGAGATAATGGGTGAAATGTTGTGAATAAACACACAATAATAGAGGATAATTTGAGAGAAAATTCTTCTTTTATATATCCACAAAAGAATTACAAAGCTTACAACACAAGCTTTACAAAAAACTCTCACCAATCACTCTCACTACTCTTTCACACATTTAGGGATATTGATAACAATGCTTGGGGCTCAAATTTATAGTGCCCAAACCGCGTGAACAGTGCCACGCGGTTTGGACACGTTTACAGCTCATTTTGCCAGCTTTCTTCCTCTGCTTCTTTCTTTGCAACTTGCAGATGAAGCTTTCGGTGGAAGACTTTGACAGCTTTCAATTTGCAGTCTTCAACAAATCTCCCCCTCGGTGAAGATTTTCTCAAAATCTGAGCCGACCCATCAATCATCCAAATCCGGATCCTCCAAAGGATCCTCCCTGGCTGCATCTCTGTGACTGCCTACGTACCCTGAGTTGGGATCAAGCCAATGGTAGTTCTCTGTATCTCCCCCACTTTGACTATGTGGAGAGTTTTGTCATCCGGGCTATGGCACGACAGATTTCAAGCTTTTCTTTCGGTAAAACCTTCGTGAACATATCGGCACCGTTGTCGTCGGTGTGAATTTTCCTGAGTTCTAACAGCCTTGAGCTCAGGACGTCCCGTATCCAGTGATACCTCACATCGATATGTTTTGACCTCGAATGAAATGTGGAATTTTTACCGAGATAGATAGCGCTCTGGCTATCGCAGTACAAAATGTACTTCTCCTGCTTGAAACCCAATTCCTGGACGAATGTCTTCATCCACAGCAATTCCTTGCAAGCTTCCGTCGCTGCAATGAATTCCGCCTCTGTTGTAGAAAGTGCAACACATCTCTGCAACCTCGACTGCCATGCCACAGCTCCTCCTGAGAGAGTAATCAGATACCCCGAAGTAGACTTTCGGGTATCCACATCTCTGCCATATCTGAATCGGTGTAGCCCATCAACACTGGTTTGTTTGCTCCCAAAGCATAACCTCATCTTGGAAGTGCCTCGAAGATACCGCATAATCCATTTGACAGCATTCCAATGTTCCCGTCCTGGGTTTGACAAAAACCGGCTGACCAATCCAACTGCGTGTGCTAAGTCTGGCCTCGTGCACACCATGGCAATACATAAGACTTCCCACTGCTGAGGTGTATGGAACCTGTTTCATTTCCTCCTTCCCTGTCTCAGTAGAGGGACTCTGTTGTGTACTCAATCTAAAGTGGGTAGCAAGAGGAGTGCTAACCGCTTTAGTGTCCATCTGGAATCTATGAAGTATCTTCTCGATGTACTCCTCCTGTGACAAGTATAACTTCCTGGCTTTCCGATCACGACGATCCTGATGCCAAGAATCTGTTTAGCTGGCCCCAAGTCTTTCATCTCAAAAGACTTACTCAGTTGCTGCTTCAAATTATCAATCCTCGATTGATTCCTGCCAACTATCAACATATCATCTACATATAACAGTAAGATGATAAAATCATCGTCAGAAAACTTCTGAACGAAAACACAATGGTCTGAAGTAGTCTTCTTGTATCCCTGCTCCCCCATAACTGACTCAAACTTCACGTCACCACTGTCTCGGTGCCTGTTTCAAACCGTAAGGCTTTTCCTGAGTCTGCACACAAAGTCCTCTTTCCCGCTGACTCTAAAGCCCTCTGGTTGCTCCATATAAATTTCTTCTTCAGATCCCCGGAAGAATGCGGTCTTGACATCCATCTGCTCAACTTCCAGGTCGAGGCTTGCTGCTAAGCTGAGTACCACTCTGATGGATGACATCTTCACAACTGGAGAGAAGATTTCATCGAAGTCAATGCCTTTCCTCTGATTGAATCCCTTGACAACTAGCCTGGCTTTGTACCGGGGTGTGGAAGTGTGCTCCTGTTGTTTCACCTGTACACCCATTTGTTCTTCAAAGCCCGTTTGCCTCTTGGCAACTTCACCAACTCAAAAGTGTGATTGTCATGCAAAGATTTCATCTCATCTTGCATGGCTTCCTCCCACTTTTCTCTGTCCTCTGTTTCCACAGCCTCCTGGTAGCTCTCGGGTTCTCCCCACGTCAGTAAGCAGCACATACTCATATGCAGAGTATCTAGTTGAAGGTCGCTTGTCTCTGTCAGACCTTCTCTGTGGAACTGTGGTGGGGAACTTCTGGTATGGTGGTTGATCATGATCATAATCTCTGGGAGCTTCATCACCTGTAACCTCCTGTCTGGGAACCTCATCTTCAACTCGTACTGGCACCGGTGTCTGAGGTTCTGGATTCACATTTATGTATTGATTGGGGCATTGTCTTCATCTCCTTTTGATATCTTCTATGGTCTGGTCTTCAACAAAGACAAACATCTCGGCTTCTGACATCTTCTTCTCCACAGGATCATAGAGTTTGTAGCGAAATCATCCTGACCATAGCCAATAAAGAAACACTGTCGCGTCTTTGCATCGAGCTTGGATCTCTCGTCTTTGGGATGGTACAAAGGCTTTGCACCCAAAGACATGTAAGTGCCCGTACGACAATTCTTTACCTGTCCAAGCTTGGTTAGGAACATTACTTTCAGTGCGACTGCTGGGGACATGTTCAAAACATGTACGTGCTGTGATGAGTGCCTCTCCCCAAAATGTCTTCGGTAGCTTGGCTTGTGACAGCAAGCTTCTGATCCTCTCGCACAAGGTTCTGTTCATCCTCTCAGCTAGGCCATTCAGCTGAGGTGTCTTCGGAGGTGTCGTTTGATGTCAGATTCCTGCGTCCTGCAGTAGTAATCAAACGGACCTCTGTATTCTCCACCGTTATCTGTTCGATGCACTTCAGTTTCTTGCCGGTTTCTCTCTCCACCAAAGCATGAAACTCCTTGAACACTCCAAGCACTTGGTCTTTTCTCTTCAAGGTGTATGCCCATATCCTCTTGAATGATCATCAATGAATGTCACAAAATACAGTGACCCTCGAGTGTTCGTGTCTGCATCGGACCACACATCTGAATGTATGAGATCTAGTACCTCCGGTTTCCGTTGTTGAGGCGGGGAGCTCTGGAAGGATACTCTGTTCTGCTTTCCAGCCATGCAGTGTTCACACTTCCGTAAGTGTGAGTTCTTCAATTCCGGAAGAACATTCCGCCTGCGTAGTATCTCCATCCCTGTTTGGCTCATGTGACCGAGCTTTTTATGCCATAACTCGGTGCTCATTATGTTGACTGTATTTATGCTACTATTTGAAAGCTTAGCATGCATCAAATACAAGGTTGAGTCTTTCTACCTCGTGCCACGACCATTGATCCTTTAGTGAGCTTCCAACATCCGTCACTAAAGGTGCTGCAGAAACCTTCATCATCCAGCTTGCCTGTTGAGATCAGGTTTAACCGGATATGGGATGTGCTTGACTCCCTTCAACACTAGCCTTGTCCCGTTCTCTGTTTCAAGGCAGATGTCTCCAATACCGACGGCTTTGGACTGTCCGTCATTCCCCATCCTTACAGCACCGTAGTCCCCTGGGTGTAAGATGAAAAGAAGTCTCTGCGAGATTGTGGCGTGTATGGATGCGCCACTATCTATCACCAACTGGTCTCGTGGCTGGCAAGATTCACAACAGCTTCTTCATACATTATGCAGAAGTCTTTGGAGGTTTTCTCGGTGGTAGTAGCAACTTTTCTTGATTAGAGTCACCATCTCTCCTGGACTGCTCGTTCTTCAACTTTGTAACAGTCCCTCTTCATATGGCCTTTCTTTTACAGTGATGATGCACTCAATATCCCTCGTTCTTGATTCCCCCGGTTCTTGTCTGATCTCCCTGGGCCTCGGCTTTTACTCCTCCCCCTTCTGGTGTTCTTTTCTGTCACTAGAGCTTCTGAGGTTGAGGCTGATGCTGACTCCTGCATTCTCGTCCTCTTTTCTTCCTCGAAGATCCTGGTCTTTGCCATCTCCATAGTGACTTTCCCATCTGCGGCTGAATTGATCACCGTAGATCTGAACGTTCCCAAGATTCTGGTAACGTATTAAGGAGTATTAAACCATTTACCTCATCTCCGAAGTCTATGCCCAATCCAGACAATTCCTTCATGGTTCCGAGGAAGTCATTGATATGATCCGCCACAGCTGTACCCTCCTGGTATTTCAACCCCATCACTTTCTTGATGTAGTAAAGCTTGTTGTTGCCAGTCTTTGCTCGGAAAAGCTCCTCTAGCTTTCCCATAAGGTACGTGCATTTACATTCTTCACTGACATGGTTGACGATACTATCGTCGATCCACTGACGAATAGTACTGCATGTTTTCTGGTGAAGATTAGCCCACTTTCCATCGGTCATTCCTTCTGGTTTCTCCTCCAGAAATACCGGTCCATCATAGTCCTTCACAAACAGAAGGTCTTTCATCCTTCCTCTCCTGTGAAATAGTTTGTACTCGTTAACAAAATCATTTTTCCGTTGCTCCCCTCCATCATAAAAATTCTAAGCAGAATTTCAAAAAACGGACCTCACCGTTGCGTCCGGAATGGTCGAAAATGGTGGAAATGACACTTCGTTTGTCAAAATCCGACACAGGGACCAAATAGCAAATTCCAGAAATTACAGGGGTTAAAGTGAAATTTCCGAAAGTTCAGGGGCCAAAGTGCAATTACGGAAAAGTTCAGGGACTATATTGCAATTTACAAAACGTTCAGGGACTAAATTGTAAATATCTAAAAGTATATGGGCTAAACTGTAATTTTCAGAAAGTTCAGGGACCTATCTGAAATTTACCAGGCACCGCTGACGTGGCAGCTGACTGGGCTGCTGACTGTGCGCTGACTGTGCGCTGACTGGACGCTGACGTGGCGCCTACGTGTCTGCTGACGTCACTGTCGTCTTCCTTCAGCTGGCGCGTGCGGCGCGTCTCTGCGCGTGGAGCGCGTGGGATCGTCTCTGCCAGGCGCGTGCGGCGCGTGCGGGAAGCTGGGACCTCCGTTCGATCGCCGGAAAATATCACCGTGCTCGTCTCGCCGTGAAAAGTCTGATGATATGCTCAAAATCGATTTTCGACAACTTTCGTCGGAATCGACTTTCCGAACCGAAACTTCGTTACTGAATTTCGGGATCCCTCCGTGGAACCGTAGCTCTGATACCACTTGTTGTGAATAAACACACAATAATAGAGGATAATTTGAGAGAAAATTCTTCTTTTATATATCCACAAAAGAATTACAAAGCTTACAACACAAGCTTTACAAAAAACTCTCACCAATCACTCTCACTACTCTTTCACACATTTAGGGATATTGATAACAATGCTTGGGGCTCAATTTATAGTGCCCAAACCGCGTGAACAGTGCCACGCGGTTTGGACACGTTTACAGCTCATTTTGCCAGCTTTCTTCCTCTGCTTCTTTCTTTGCAACTTGCAGATGAAGCTTTCGGTGGAAGAATTTGACAGCTTTCAATTTGCAGTCTTCAACATGAAAAGGCCAAAATACCCTTAACTGCATTTAAACATAAAATGACTATTTTTACCCCCCTCAAGATCTTTGTTCAAATTGGTCCCTCTATTCTCATCGACAATCTACCATACTGAATGATTATCAAAATGCCCACCAATTATTATACACATTCAGCAAAAACAAGCAAAATTATTCAAAAAGACGTGACAAAAACACTAAAGAATTTATTTTTTTACCAAATGAAGGGTGGTTTGGGATCTTCTCATCGCCTGCAAACTTCTTTGAAACTTGTTTCATTTGAAGTAAAACAATGCAGCAATAAACTTCTTCACAAAATGGAAACTGTATGAACAAAAACAAATAACATTCATAAAATACAATAAAATTTATCAATAATTAATTCATATTTAAATTAAGTATTAATCATTAGATTACAATTTAAATATTATAATATAAGTGAGATTAATCTATATTTTCATGTTAAAAGCTTCACCTTTTACCCTAACAAAAAGAAATTAGCTACTCATAATTTGAATAAAAACACACATAATTTTATTTCTGAAAAAAAAAGAAATTACAAGAAAAATTTTAAAAAATAAAACACACAAGAACTATAAATCCACAAATTTTCAGAGAAAACTGTGAAAATATGACTGAGGAAAATGAGGTGCATAACACATTTATTTATAAAAAATTTACAAGCTTTCTCCACCATTTTCTCCATCATTTTCTCCACCATTTCCTCCACCATTTTCTCCATCAAACATACATGTTTGGTGTAAGTTTGACAAATTTTTTTTTTTTTGATAATGACTTTAATATTTACATATAACACACTTTATATTTTTCATCAATTTAGGCCTTGAAAACCTCAGAATTCGAAAATCTTATGAACTTCAAAGTTATAGATCTTTGTGTCTTATTTCATCTGGAACTGAAATCACCTTACTTCGATATTTGAGTAAAAAGTCATGACCAAAATATGAAAATTACACAAAGTTAGAATTTCAGAAATTGTACACTATTAGAACGTCCTTTCAAGTTTCCAGTCTCCAAAATCCAAATGTTAAGTCCATTTTTCTAGTTAAGAATCCAAAAAATTATTTCACCTACATAAGAAATAAAAATCACAATAAAAATATATAAAACATAAATTTAATTATTATTTCACAAATGTGCTACATTAAGAGGATTAATGAAACTATAAGTGTAAAATGATTAATTTTCCTTTTAATAAATGTACACTTTTTAGTGTTCATCAATATTAAATTATTATTTTATCAATTAAATTTTATTTCTCGGCAACGACGCCAAAAACTTAACACACTCACAAAGCAGTTCTTTACTCCCAAGTATAAGAGTGTCGAAGTAATAAAATAACTCGGTAAGTCCAAGATTGATCCATAGAGAATAAATTTAATAAGATAAAATATGAATTCAGCTAATAAAATAAAAATAATAATCTAAAATATTAAGGTTAGAGTATCCACTCTTGATATTTCAAGTATAAAATAATTTTTACTTTTTATAAAATATAAAATATAATTTTTTTTTTGGTTCCCCATCCGGTATCCAGTGCCACATTGGGTCTGACTAATCCGAATTCGGACCGAGAGCTGTACGGTATGGTCCTCCCAACGATGGTGACTCTAGCGGGACTCGAACTATGGAGCATACCCAGTTGAGCCTCCTAGGATTGAGCCAGCTACCACTCAACCAACCGCTCGTTGGTAAATATAATTATTTTCCAATCAATTTATTTCATGATTATCCGATATTAATAATGCCAACATATGTAATCCGTCTTATTGATAATTTGTCATGTCAAAGTACTAAATATGTCAAAACATATAGAACCATATTGTTTATAATTAATCCAATTTTTAATAGTCCACTCTCATATTTATGTGATTCAAGTATTATCTGTGCTAATCGGAGACTGTATACAGCTAGTCAATAATCATCTATAAATTGGAAATAGCACAAATTTATATGGAAAATAATCACAATTTATAAAATATAATATAAATAAAAATCACATATATTTTCATACCATTAGCTTGACCATTTATCTCCAGCAGAATACAAATTAGCAGGACAAGATATAAATAAAAACACTCATAATTTTATTAATAAAAGAAAATGTAATCACAAAAGAAAAATACATATAAGAGCTCATCCCACAAAATCTCAAGGGAGATCCATGAGAGTTTGTTGATTTTCTAAGGTGTTGAAAACCTCTATTTATAATAGAAGGCTCAGCACATTTCATGCAATTTACAAATTGCAAAAACAATTTACAAATTGCATGTTTGGTGTGGATTGTCAATTCCCACCTTTATTTTTATTTTTATTTTTTGTTTATGTTTTTTATAATATTTAAAATTACATGCAATCCACTTTGAATTTTCCATTACATTCGACCTTCAAAATTTCAAAACTAGAAATTCGTTTAAAGAGTAAAGTTATATATATATGAGTCTTATTTCATCTGAAATTAGAATTACCTCAATCCGATATCGGAGTAAAAATAATGTTCACAAGCTCACTTGCGTTTTTATCCCTTACCATCTCTAACTCTTCCTGGATGAATCTTATCCATTGAGTACCTAAATGATATATGTCATTGCAACATCCTCCAACCACCCTTTAACATTTCCATTGCATAAAGCACGTAAAGAATACAAGTAGTCTTTCATCCAACACAATATATGGCAAAAAAAAATTGGGTCCGTTCTGGGGTAAAAAAAAGTCCGGACCGGCCCGGACTTAAAATAAATAATTAAATATATTTTTTACAAATTATTAATGCAACTTGTACCACTCAAATTAGAGGATGATACATAAAAGTAGGATATGACCGAGCGTAGCACGTGAAAATTTTTCTACACTTACGAGCTTTAACATAACAAGAAATTTGATATTAAATAGATATGTTTCACTAAAAATTATGCATATTTATTTACGAAAGCTCCACCAATATTATCTGGCCAAATTTATTCAAAATTGAAACGGTTTTTGTATTCACATGAAAATGGTTTAAACTTTTATCCTAATTTTCTAGCTTTATTTCCCACATTTTCCTTTTCTTCAGTTTTATTTTGGTCATCACTTTTCTTTTCTTTTTTTGTTTTCTTTCAAAGGCATTGTGATTCTTCAATTTCGTTTTAAAAAGTTTCACATTCAATTGCAATTGATATAATTAGTAATAAGTAAAATAAAATATAAATTTTTTAACTCAAACACACATAACCAATGAATCCCAAAAAGAATTCAAACTCACACATTTAAAAAAAAAAAAAAAAAAAAAAAAAAAAAAGAAAAAAAAAAAGTTTACGTTAGGTACATAAGAGGCAAGTAAAATAAAATAAACTTAACTGGTAATTCACGTTTAATACGTTAAAATAAGTCGACTTTTTGTCATTTTGCATTTAATCTTGGGTTTTGTGTTGATTAATCGATATTTAATCACAAAATTACTATTTAATCGATCCGACTAAGTTTGAACGCACTAAATTGAAATCAATTTTCAGATGATTTTGATCAATTAATTAATCCATTTTTCATTTTTAATTTCCTAAAAATCACCTGTGTTCATTTTTATATATCTTCTTTTTCTTTTTATAATATTTTTCAATATTGTTTTAGAATTTTGATGGATGATTTTGTATAAAAATGAGAATGATTCCTTTAGAAATAAAATATATATATATATATTTCAATTCAAAATAATTATGACTAAGATAATAATACCAATATTATTAATTTTTTTATATTTATTGATAAAATTTTCCTTTTGTATCAAAATGATCCACATTCATATTTACTTCACTAAAAATTCTTAAATTATTTAGCATTTTTTAATTATAGATGAATGATTTTTTTTGAGGATTTTGAGAGATTAATTTTTTAATTTCAACTATACAAAATATTAAATTTATCCTTCCTGATTAATCAAATCGATCTTAAAACAATTTACTACTGATTAAACTGCCCAGCTTGAGTGTATTTGAAATGTGAATTCAATGCAAAAGCTAATATAATTCTTTTCAATTTTTTTTATGTTTCTTAATAAAAAAGGAAAAAAAAAAAACTAGAAATTGCATGACATCATGCATGAAGTCGTAGAATAATAAAAAATAATCATGAAATAAATAATACAGATGAGAGGCCAATGTGAACAAAATTTTGTAGGATTTAAAAAAAATTTTGAATAATAAAAAAGACAGAAGAAAAACACATGGCATGGCTCTCGCATTAAATTCAGTAATATAAATAAAAATATAGAAAAACAAAGAAAAATGACGCTCAATGCTTTTGATACCCGGATTCTTTCCATAATTATACGGAATATTTTTTATGTCAATATACATAATGTCATTAAAAATTAGGGGTGATAATTTGGGTTAGGATTCGTTTTTTGTTCGGTTCGATTCGATTCGCTTTAAAGAGTTTGAAAAAATAGATTCGTTTAATAAATGGGTCAATTCGATTCGATTCGTTTATTAAATGAATCAAATACGAATTTAAGCTCATTAATTCATTTACGATTCATTTTATTATTTTCTTTTACTAGTTATTGTTATTTTTCAATTAAGATTCGAGAAATTATGGCTAATTATTATAGAAAAATAATATTGTTGATATTTGGTGTGGTATTTGTAGTAAATATATTAATTATATATTTCAAATGTATATATTTATGAAGAATTAATGTAAATAAATTACAGTAAATTATGTTATTAAATAATATCGACTAAACGAATATTCGTATTCTATTTATTTAATAAACGAATCGAATACAAATCTTGATATTAAGATTCATTTAATAAACGAATCGAATACGAATCCATCACATTTTGATTCGATTCGTTTAGGTTTCGATACAAATTCGATTCGTTGATTTGTTTTACCACCCCTATTAAAAATGTCCGGATTCTTTAAGTTTGCTGAAATGATGAATTATATTTTAAGAATGTGTGCATTAGTTAAATGTCTTTTTTAGGTATTGAAGAATGTTAATACGTAAAACTAAAGAAAGCCGAAATTGAGAACCTATAATGAAAAAAGTCTAAACTTGTGTATAATATAATAAAATTTTAAAAAATATGAGGAGATCAAACCGTATATACACATAAACTAAGTAAAATTGCGTTTAAATTCTAATTTTTTCAAGAACTTTCTTATATTTGTGAGTGGCCTTAATTCTGCCAATATCTATTCCCATAAAATTTTTTACCATCCGTGAACTATATCCTTATTTTCATCTAAATAAACGAACAAATATAATATTGAATAATATTTGGATGCACATTTGTGATATGTTTGAGAGATCATTTCAAATGATTGATTTGTTGATAGGGTAAACTATTTTCTTTCTTTCTTTTCTTTTTTTTTTTTTTTTTTTTTTAGCTTTCCTTGTTTTAGTTGTTTATTTTTTATAGTTCACTGTTAACTGATATTTCATTTTTGCAAAAATGAGAAATGGCGGCACAAGAACGGCAGACAAATCAATACCTAATGTGAGCCAAAATTTGGAGGAGAAAAACTAAGAATTAATGAATACTCCAATGCACGATTCTCTCAATTCATTTATTAATCCAAAAAACAAAATCAGATGATGCCATGTAACGTAAGTTTAACAATCTGTAAATTTAAATTTAAATATTGAATTAATCATGTGATTCCAACTAATGACAGCTTGTAACACTCTCTTTTGGTCTACGGCATTTGTTTTCTACCAGAATAATAAGAGCAAATATATCACTAGTGCATCAGATCCCATTAAAACTTTACAGTTAATAATATTTGGACGAGAGCAGTATAAAGATGAGTGATCCTCTCGTATTGCACGTCTCTTTATCAAATGATCTATGTAGTCGACTATACTTATTGGGAAATTATTTTTATTTAGATTTTTTTTTTAAAAAAAAAATTTTGAAAAGAAATATTTTATAAGCCTATATATATAGAAGGAGACAATTACTTTGGCCTATTTTATTCTTGGGTTCGGAAAACAAAATTATCTGGATGGAGTAATCTGATTGTAAATATAATATAAACTCTTGTGCATGCAAAGGGTCCAAGTTATTATTATTATTATTTTTTTTTGAAACGTGGTTCCAAGTTTCTTATGAGAAAATTCTTCTTCTTTTCTCTTTGCCCTCTATATATATCTTTCATATTCTCCTGCACTTCAAAGTTTAAAGCAAACACTTGACTCCATTAATGGCTTCATCACTACTCTCAATCTCATTGCCAATTATTCTAAATGCACTTGCACTCATTCTTTTACTTGTCCTAACATTTGCCAATGAAGTTGTTTCTATTCCAACTACACTTGATGGTCCCTTCAAGCCTGTTACAGTACCATTTGATAATAGTTTCAGAGGAAACGCCATTGATTTGCCAGATACTGACCCTCGAGTTCAAAGAACAGTTGAAGGTTTTGAGCCTGAACAAATCTCTGTCTCTCTTTCTTCAACCCATGACTCTGTTTGGATTTCTTGGATAACAGGTATCTTTTTTTTTTTTTTTTTTTTTTTTTTTAAATTCTACTTTGTTAGTTCAATGAGATCATGTTTGAAAAAGTTTTATGGGCAGATGAAGTTAAAATTTAGCTCGACTTTTTGGATAAATGGATAAGTTTCCTTTTCTTGGAAGCAAAAATGAAACTTTCTGATTGTGAGATAATGTTTGAAAAAGTTTTATGGGTAGATGAAGTTAAAATTTAGCTAGACTTTTTTGGATAAATGGATAAGTTTCTTTTAAACTTTCTGATTTCACAATCAGAAAGCAAATTGTTGGGCCGAGACTTTTTGTTTTTGTTTTTGTTTTTGAATTTTGGGGTCCATGCATTGATGCAAAATTAAGCAACTTGCTGGTGTCTGAATTCTGATGCAGCATAGTGATCATTGATCAAGATAAGATTTTTTTGTTTTTTTTGTTTTTTTTTGTTTTTTTTGAATTTTGTTAAATTAAATTAGTTTAGTATTAATATAATTAGCAAATGCATAACACTGGAAAAAAATGAATTGAAATTGCTTGCTAGGATACCTAGTTGCATCCTTCTGTAAAACAATATCAAATATAGATATAAGAATGATGTTCACAGAAATACATAATTAATAAGCCTATGCATAATGCAAATAAGTCTCCAATCAGTTCCTTAATAAGTATGAGCTAGGCAAATATGAGAGGTTAACTCAAATCAAATTTGATTTTTTGTCATTGTTATTGAATTGGTACGTCTATTTTTGCTAAGATCTAGGAATTTGGGATTTACTATTGTCATCGGAGCTGTTTGATTGAATTTGCAGGGGAATTCCAAATTGGTGACAACATAAAACCATTAGATCCCAAGAGTGCAGCAAGTGTTGTTGTATATGGAACAAAAAGAAGCCGGTTGAATCATAGAGCAACAGGCCATTCATTAATTTACAATCAACTTTATCCTTTTGAAGGCCTCCAAAACTACACTTCTGGAATCATACACCATGTTCGTCTCTCTGGTATAATCAGGTTCCTGCATAATTTTGTTGCAGATTGATACAGAATTATGAATATGTGTATCAGCATCCTATACTCATTTCATTATATTGTTTTGGCAGGGTTGAAACCCGACACCCTATATTATTATCAATGTGGAGATCCTTCAATAAAGGCAATGAGTGATGCCTTTTATTTTAGGACAATGCCGGTTTCAATCCCAGGAGTTACCCCAGAAGAATTGCAGTTGTTGGAGATCTAGGCCTCACTTATAATACAACTTCAACAGTCAGTCACATGATGAGCAACCATCCTGACCTTATTGTATTGGTTGGTGATGTAACTTATGCCAACTTATATCTAACCAATGGAACTGGGGCCGATTGCTACTCTTGCTTCTTTGCAAATTCTCCCATTCATGAAACCTATCAGCCTCGCTGGGATTATTGGGGAAGGTATTAAAACTTCAACTTTACTTTTCTTTTACATCATCTTCTGGTCCTCGGTAGAAGCATTTTAAGCTCACAGGATCAAAACTAGGACATTTGCTTGCTAACAGGTATATGCAGCCTGCATTGTCTAAGGTTCCAATAATGGTGGTAGAAGGAAACCATGAGTATGAAGAGCAAGCTAAGAATCAGACTTTCGTTGCTTACAGTTCCAGATTTGCATTCCCATCCAAAGAGAGCAGATCCTCATCGACATTCTATTATTCTTTCAATGCAGGGGGGATACATTTTGTAATGCTTGGTGCTTACATTTCCTTTGACAAATCAGGTGAAAATTACATTTTCTTTCTTGTCGTATACATTATGTTACTTTGGATACGTGTATTTAAAGTTATAACAGGGGATCAGTACAAATGGTTGGAAGAAGACTTGGCCAATGTAGATCGAGAAGTAACTCCATGGTTGGTGGCGACATGGCATCCTCCTTGGTATAGCACATATAAGGCACATTACAGAGAAGCAGAATGTATGAGGGTAGCCATGGAAGATTTACTGTACAAGTATGGAGTTGACATAGTGTTTAATGGACATGTAAGTGTGCTGCCTGGTAACTGAAGTTCATTTCACCTCTTCTAAACTTGAAATGTTTAAATTAATCAAGGGGGTTAAAATTTTGCAGGTTCACGCGTATGAGAGGTCAAACCGAGTATATAACTACACATTGGATCCCTGTGGTCCTGTACATATCACCGTTGGTGATGGTGGTAATCGAGAGAAAATGGCGGTGTCACACTCTGATGAACCTGGAAACTGTCCACAACCATCAACCACCCCGGATAAAATTCTGGATGGTGGCAAATTCTGTGGTTTTAATTTTACAGCAGGGCCAGCAGCCGGCAAGTTCTGCTGGGACCGGCAGCCTGATTATAGCGCTTTCAGGGAAAGCAGCTTTGGCCATGGCATCTTAGAGGTCCGTATCTCACTTTCTGACTCCTTTATGCGTATTCGCGTACAATATTTCAAGTTTCCATATCATTCTCTACTATTTCAGGTGAAAAATGAGACACATGCTTTGTGGACTTGGCATCGGAACCAGGACTTCTATGAAGCTGCGGGTGATCAGATTTATATAGTGAGGCAGCCTGATCGCTGCCCAGTAGTACCAGAGGTAATGAAGCTTCCCCTTTACCTAAACTAATTCTGCCCCGAAAAACAACTAGCTTCCCTGGTGCTATCTGAGTACTGGGATATAAAATTCTCAATAGGCTCACCAAAGCATATTTTGTTTCTGCGTAATGTATCTTACTTCACAAGAAAAGAAATGTACCTTGAAAACAAAAAAACAGAGAATGAAAACGTTCAAGCACTTGTATTAAAGGTTCTTTGATCAGAAGGAAAATTTCATTTCACCAAAGGAGAATAATATTCATGACCATGAGTAGTAACCACTACCCATGAATTAATCCTCTATCCAATGACACCATACTAAAATATTGAGCATGATTGAGTCAGGAACTATAAATTTTCCAGGTCAGATACCATGCTAGTTAATCGTTTGATCGAAGAATTTAAGCTACTAGCATAAGTATTAAAATCAAATCTAGTAGAAAATTGAATTAATAATGCCTAGATTGTAATTCATAGCAAAGATTTAGCTAAACTTCACTAAATTCATTTCCTCCAAAACCAACCAGCCAATTTGAAGCTTGCCAACAGTCCTTTTCACAGAACATATAAGGAAATTGATAAAACTAATCAGTAAACAGAGAATGGTCACAGACAAACCTTGATGATCCTAAACAAAGGCTTCAACTCTTAACAAAACTGTATAAGCCTCTTTTCTTCATACCAAGGCAATTGCAATGTGACTGCAGCTTACAATTAATGCTAAATGTGTGGAAATGTCAGTGAAATGAGGAGCACGGAAGTGCCGCGCGCTATGATTTTGATGGCAATTAGCTTTGATGATGCTTTGGAGTTGTCTGTGGTGGGAAATGGAGGGCTCATTCCGGGATTCACTCCATTACCACCATCATTATACAGAGGCGTAGTAGTCGTTGGTGTAGTTGGGTTCGGGTTGTTTGTGGTAGTTGTTGTGGGTGTTGAGGATTGAGTAGGTGTCCCTCCAGCAGTGCTGAAAATAATTTGTATAATCAATAGTTAGTTAGTGTTCAGAGATGGACTAAGGAAGTTCTTGAACAAAAAACATACATCAAATTAAAACAAAATTCAATTCAGTTATGGATCTACATTGATGAAATCTGTTTAGTTCGTAAGTTACATGAAGAAAACGAGGAATCTTGAGAGTTAAGTATATAAACATAGCACACAGAATGTTGGCAAGGTTCATAATCTTACTGTATTAGGACCACACGACTTGCAAATCACGTCCCAAGTGAGAGCAGATTTTTGGCAGTGAACACTTATTAATACATCTTTCTGGACTCTATAAATGGACAACTTATTGAACGCACAAACCAAAAATGAATTGAACAAGAAGAGTTTCAGTAAAGTTAAGTAAAAATGTGATTATATGTGGGAGTGCATTATGAATGCCCAGATACTGACAAAATAAATAGATATAGGAAAAAGGACAGCGGTTTGACAAAATAGACATATAAAACTTGGGACATAGACCCCTTTTTTGGATAAACCTTGGGGATTCTGTGTAATGATTTCTTAACAGAAAAGGTGGTTTAAGTGGTTCCTAAATGGGTCTATGTGACTTTTAAAAAAATAAAAGACGATCAAGTTCTCTCTCTTTTTATTTATTTATTTATTTATAAATTTATATATCAAAAGTGAGAGAATTTCTAGAAAAACCTACTAGATTCTCTTTGCGGGGGAAGACAGAAGAACCAACTGGAGTATCAAAAGATGGAATGAAAGTGGCAAATAGGCCCAATTGCAGAGATATTTAGATTCTTGAACTATGTATATCAAACTATACATCCGGGCCGAATATGAATCGAGTTGTAACTGACGATGCAGATTGACAATCATCGGAGAATGAGGGGGATCGTGTCTCCCTTCCCCATTCCTGGCCCTGCCTTCTCACTATAAAAGAAGGCCTTTCCCCTAACCTTGATCCATAGACAATTTTGATAAAAGACTGAAACTCTGATCTACAAACACCCTGCCATATCGTGATCCTGCAAATTTAGAGAGAAAACCTGCGAAAAGAACCAACAAACTCTTTGGAGTTTCCCTCATTCTAGCAACCATCCAAACAACAACCTAGGCATTCAGAGGCGTCTTTCTGAGCCAGACTATAGTAAGAGATACGACCTGAGGGCACCCTTCTTATTATTTCTACGTTTTGGAGTTTCCGTTCTAACACAGTATTTCCGGCCGAACGTGAAAGACGTCTAGCCGGACTTGCACACACCTCTGGCCAATTGATAATAATATCAGACCACATCACCGATTTGATATTTTACTCCTTCATTTTTGTTTTCGGTTTATCATTGAACAATAATAAGCATGCAATTGCCCACCCCATTGTTTAGTTTATTATTATGCATGTTCTTCCTTTTGCTTGTATGCATGTTTCTGTTTACTTTCTGATCCACGAGGGATATTCCGTCGGACTCATCATGAACATATCTGGACATTGATGAACATATCTGGACATTAAGTATCTTAAAAAAAATTGTCTAACCTGGCTTACCCGATCTGTTTACTTACTGTATATTATATTACATGATGTGTTTTCCTGATGTAGTTATCATTTAATATTTTAGGGTTCTGCTTATTATGGTACTATTTATTGTTGTACCTGTTGTGTTCTTTTATTCTGGTTTTGCTCATGTATATCCGGCTGGACTCCTAGTAAATCCGGCCAGACATTAATATCATAATGTGTATCCGGCCTACGATAAACCATATCCGGCCAATTTGTTTACGATAAACCTGTAGACCAATGAAATGTATGCTACAATTTGTTTCATCACCATTTTATCAATGTTGTAATAATGTAGAAATATTTTACACTTTTCATTTACTTTTCTTTTATTATTCGTGGTTGCGCAACTCGTGTGTTATATAAATTGCTTTTGTCTGTGAAATTGCATTATAAGATGTGGGGATACCTCATTTGGACGTAAATATTTTACTAACATCAGTAAGGGACCATTCCAAACCCAAACAGATTTAAAGTCAGACATTGCGAGGGGTGTAGTGCAGCCTTAAATTATTCTCGGTGTTTCATACCAGGTGGTGACTCTCTTATTCTCTTGCTAGTCTCCCGCGGGATTATCCGTACTCTATACGGGCTGCGAACACAACAGTGTAGTGGTCATCGACGTCATAGGAATAGCGATAAACCCTGTTTAGCTCCTATATAACCTTAAGTAGGGGTGGCAATTTGGGTTATGATTCGTTTATTCGTTCGATTCGCTTTAAAGCGAATATGGGTTTAAAAAAATGAATTCGTTTAATAAATGGGTCGATTCGATTCGATTCGATTTGTTTATTAAACGAATCGAATACGAATTGAAGTTCATTGATTCGTTTATTCATTTATGATTCATTTTATTATTTTATTTATTTATTTAGTTATTGTTATTTTTCAATTAAGATTCAAGAAATTATGGCTCATTACTATAGAAAAATAATATTGTCGATATTTGGTGAGAAATTTTTAAGAAATATATTAATTTCAAATTTCAAATTTCATATGTATATATTTATGAAAAATCAATGTAAATAAATTACGGTAAATTATGTTATTGAATAATATAATGATTAAACGAATATTAGTGTTCGAAACGAATCGAATAAGAATCCTAATATTAGGATTCGTTTAATAAACGAATCGAATACAAATCCATCACATTTTGATTCGATTTGTTTATGATTCAATACAAATTCGATTCGTTGATTCGTTTTGCCACCCCTACCTTTAAGATTATCCTAAAATCTCAAGTTTAATTACAACAAAAGCTAATAACATAAAACAATATATGTAATATGTGTTCCTGGTAGAAAAACTAACTTCACACCTATAACTACATAAGTATACTGAGGAATTAAGGAATACTGTCACAACCTTAAAATTACCAAATATATATAAAACCAGTACAACTAGCAACTATAAAATCAGATAAGGTCCATATTGATTCTGTTCATCATGATGGTTCCTTCAAAATTTAAGAGCAAATGGATACATTATTAGGAGACAAAATCGGGACGACATATTCCTTGGTTTTAATGATCTTGATGAAAATCAACCAGTAACAAGAAACAAATCCAAAATTCATTGATTGGTTTTTAAATAATTTCCGGGGATGCAATTCTAATTTTTTAGTATTTATCAACTTTTTTTACCAGGAAATGTGTCATGCCCCACCGACCATTTTCTGGAATTAGTTTTGACCACACGGCAATTATAGCAGTCGATTTTGTGGACCTGGGAGCTCTGACAGTAAAACTGTTCTGCCATCAGTTCTCAGGCCTCATCATTTTTTTTAGATCTTTCACAGCCGTTGGATTTCTTGGACCTGGAGGACCATCCAACGGTGTAAAATATGACATAGGCAGACTAGTAGACAGGCAAAGTGAGGCACACAAAGACGGTGGAAATTTTAAAAAAAAAAAGAGAGACGTTGTGATTCGAGCATTGGGATGGAGACCATACACAAACTTCAAATGAACGGTCAGAGATTATGTTCTTATCCATCACTGACCATGCAAAAGGATACATGTCATTCATCCACAACACGCAATATATAACTAAATATTTCACAATAATGTAAAATAGAACAGGAAAAAAGAAGAAGAAAGAAAACACATTTAACTTGAAGATGAAGAAGCAAATATAAACATACCCAAAACAGGGAAAAAAAAATCAGTTTGGTTTCCATCCAAAGATAAATTTTTCCATCTTTACCAAACAGGAAAAGAAAAAAAGTCAAAAACAGAACATACCTCATAGAAGATGGATACACACAAGATCCATAACCTAAACAAAATTAAACAACACAAAATAAGCAAAAACCCCACTTTAAAAAACCAAATGTATATATTAGAGATTAAGAGAACAAACTGGGATCAGTTCTTGCAATAGTGGCAGTGCCAGAGAAGTCACAGGAGCCAGGGGCCATGCCCTTTCTCTGAAAGTAACTATTGAAAGCATAAGAAGCACGAGCTTGGATGGTGTTGGGGAGATAGCAGAGGCCATTGGATTGTACAGGGATGCAGTCAGCACCAGCCCCGCAAGCATAGTCAAGAGCTGTCTGCAGGGCCGAGTTGCTGGCATCACTTCTTGCAACACACCAGCTAGTAGTAGCACTGCCAGTTCCATCAACTGGGGCATTTGCTGCCATGATATTGATGATCATGCATAACAAAATTGTTATGAAGGATTCAAGTGTGAGATTTTGAAGTGATGCCATGGAAGATGTGGAGAGTTATAATGTGTGATTTTGGGTTTGCTTTTGTTTAGTAAAGGAAGAGAGAGAGAGAGAGAGAGAGAATGAGAATATGATAGAATATTGAGGCAGTGAATGAGTGTTTTTGAGTGAGAGTTTCTGGAGTTGAGTTCCTTTTTTTCTCTTTCTTTTTTGCTGCTCTTTTTCTTTTTGATTTCATTTTTGCTTTTATTTTGTGATTTTGATTTGCCAGTGGAGTGGATGTTTTGTTCTTTGAGGTTTTATAAAGCATAATTTACAATAAGGTCCTTGTTGTTTAACTAGTAATAAAATAAAACAGTTCTTTGTTTTGCCTAGCAATCAGCAAACTCCTTTCTTTATTTTGAGTGTCTTATTGCCATTTTTCCCTGTACTGAAAAGACAAAGTTGTTCACAAATTAATAAAGAATCTTATATTGATTTATATAATAAAAAAAAAACAGAAATTGAAAAACGAAAAACAATTTTTTATTAATACCCTTGCACAATTTATTTTATAATAAAAGTACGATGCATTAATTCTTCAGAATAAATATAAAATAAATTTATCTAAAAGAGCCAAAATATAAATATTCGCACCATATTTATTTGTCAAATACTGTTGATACCAAAATTTAGTACAAGATTCAAAGTTATTGATCAGGAAGTTAGGGATTAAATACTTGGTCCATTGTCTCCTTAATCTTCACTCTAGCAATCGTTGATGGTGACTCCTTTTTGGTTTTCAAAATAATCAGGTTAAGGAGATGTGGTTGGCTCAAATGAGATATCTACTCTATCTATGTGTAAAAGAGTGTTAGAATTGTTACCATTGGGTCATCTTTGATAATAGCAATTGAATAAAATAATGTCATTTTTTTTCAAAATTTAGTTACAAATCAATCTTTTAATGTAATATAATTTTTCTTATTAGTTTTCTATACGATTTAGTTTTTAGTGCTAAGAGAAGTAAAGTCATCATTTGATTCTTTCTATGAGCAAAACTTGGTTTTTTTTGAAAATCTCAAAATATCGAGAAAGAGTAAAAGAGAGATTGTATTTAGTAGATGTAAACACCCAATGACCCAGCAAGAGAAAGACCCAATCACATGATATCGAGAAGTTCTCCTAATGACAGAACATGTTAGAGACGAAACAAGTAATAATACTGACCCGACAACATGAAGAGAGAGATTTAGGGTTGTCTGAGAATTCACATCAATTCGACCCGATGAGGTCCACACGTATGGATCCGACCTAGTTGAAAAGTTGAAAGACATGACTTGGCAAATATCATCTACCTAATATACTGACCCGAGGAACGGAGACGTGATCATAACCCGACCTGTATTGGAGCCATATGACGTGTGCCCTACCTGGAAGATGTGCTTCCAAAAGGCTAATGATGACAACGGGAAAGCAGCGGCTCACAGTGATCGTAGGCCTTGCCAGCCGCCATAGGACAGTATAGTGGCAGAGCAGAGCCGCCATAGCCGGTGCAATGACAGAGGAATAAACAGATCTGATTGGCTAGATTGAGGGTAATTGGGGAGAGTTATGTCTGCAATGATGGTTAAGTGACATAAGCTGACGTCAGAGTTGGTGAGATAGTAGATTTGAGAGCATATATAAAGGTGTTGAAGTCACAATTTAAAGGGTTAGCAAATTTTATCTTTCACAACTTGTAAAGTTGAGGTCTTAAGAGCTTGAGATATAGAGAGAAAGCTAGTCAATTACCCGACCACTTATGTGAATTGTACCGGACTTATTAAGACCCGATGTGTTTTATCATTATATTTGTGCTTCCTCCATTTATAGATCGGATCTGTATTGACCCTGAGGCATAATAAAACATCTCATTTTCTCTCGTGGATGTAGGTTGTAGCCATTTTCCGTCGAATCATATAAATTTATGTATTTAATTCTGCCTGTTTGTCAAATTTATGTGGTTCCCAATTAACCAAATAATTTAACCGTTGAAAGAGGTTTGTTCGAGAGATTAATTCTATATTTTACCCTTAGAACGAAAAACATACGTCAACAACAATAAAAAAACATTTAAGAGGATTTTATTGATTGATGATACAAACTTTTGTTTTACTTATTTATTAGTGAAACATAAAGGACCTCTCTGTAAATTGTCCTTTTATACCTATAGTAAGTGATGACCACTATTATGAATCCCTTCGTAGCTTTAGGGGTGAGCATCGGTTCCGGTTCTACCGGAACCGGACTGATTTTCCGGGTTTGGAATCGGAACTGGTTGTAATCGGGTAGGTTCCGGTTCCAAATATGAAGGAACCGATTTTATCCAGGTAGGTTCCGGTTCCAAAATAGTCGGAACCGGAACCGGTTTATATGAACATAAATTTTAAACATTTAGCGTTCATTATTTAATTGTACAAATTTTAAAGAGTCGCAGTTCATATAGCAATATTTTAGTGCTTCTATCAAGTATATATAGAATGTATGTGTGTTTGTGTTAAACAGAGACGCTTAAAATTAGAAAATGAGCCAATTGTAAACAAAAAGCTACTATAATTTAAAACTACCACAACTAGGGGAAAAATAATCAATCAATAAACAAAATTTTCCTTTACTCCATTTTGTTTTGCCACAATTTTGTTTTAACAAAAAAAGCATCTTCTTAATCTAATTCGAAATATTCCAGCACATCAGAATTCGACTCTAAAATTATATGTATTTATTTTTTATCTTTTCATTTTCCTTCCATTTTCCCAGCAACATAAGTATAATGAAAATCTATATATAACTAATGATATCATAATCAAATATTTTAAAAGAAAATAGTGGGCTATTGTATAACCTTTCGTTCTTGAGCTTCCGCACTCCGATTTGGTCCATGTTTTTTCCTACGTACTCGTATCAGAATGTAGTTTTCATTAAAATATTTTAAAATAGGGTAATTCGGAATCGGACTGGAACCAGATTGGAACCGAATAATAGGGTACCCTGTTTAATTGAGTAGATTCTGATTTTACTTAGTGCGTAATCGAATTTTTTCCGGTAGGTTCCGGTTCTATGCGGAACCGGAACTAAAACCGGTTTTGCTCACCCCTAGATTTGGTCCCTGTTTTTTCCTACGTACTCGTATCAGAATGTAGTTTTCATTAAAATATTTTAAAATAGGATAATTCGGAACCAGACCGGAACCGGATTGGAACCGAATAATAGGGTACTCTGTTTAATTGGGTAGGTTCCGGTTCTACTTAGTGCGGAACCGAATTTTTCCGGGTAGGTTCCGATTCTATGCGAAACCGGAACCGAAACCGATTTTGCTCACCCCTGGTAGCTTTGCAGTTTGCTTATACTGTGAATTTAAGTTTCATCCTCGTATTGGAATCTTCATTGACAGTCCTTTGGTGTCATAGTAACTTTCATCGAATCAAATTTTTGGCAAGCCAAAGACAGAGTGGTTCCTCGGGGAGAGAGTTTACACATCTCGGCATGAAAATATTTACCAAGATAATATTTTTAGGGGATATTTTTTAGTGACATTTTTATTTTAAATAATTATACATTTTGAAGAGAAATAAAAATATATAATTAATTTAAGTAAAAATGTCACTAAAATATAACAGAAAATATCCCTTTAAATAAATATACACAGTTATCTTTTTGTTATTATTTTCCTTCCAAAATGTACATATTTGTCTTTCTATTATTATTTTTTTGAAAGGAAAATATTTTAATGTAAAAGACCAACCTCTATATCACCAGGCTGGGCCTACCTCGAGTCGCACTCGTGCTATTGTAAGCCCATATATATATATATAATTCTAAAATCTGGGCTGATGTGAGCCTAGACCCCAGTCTAGCTTGCTTCATTGAAGCCCAGGCAGGATATTTTGCCATAACTAATTGTTTGTATCTCCTATAAAATATCAGCTTTTGTCCTTCATTCCTTTTTGCCAATTGAATTCCAAAATGATCAGCCTCAGCATATTATAGAAATTGTTTTCTTAACAGAAACTGCCAGCATTTGAATCTCTAATCAGAGCTCCAATTCCAGCAGATTTTTCCTTGAGATTCATGGCAGCATCAAATCATGAGGTGGGGGAGTCCACTATTTCTCTTCAACTAGCTTCCACAAGCTATGATTCCCATAACACAATTCACCAACTCTGTAGCTGTAACTTAGGCTCAAGGCTTATATTTGCCAGACCTAATGGTTACTTCATGATAACATGCAATGAAGCGAGATTGAATCGAACATTCGAACAAATCAGTTGAGATGGCAAGTATCGGCATGTTCTTCGACTGGTAAAAACAATCAATATAATCTGGTAAGGTGCATTGCATCCTACCCCAAACCCCTCAATGATATACATCTCTGAACTCGTTATATTGGTGAAAAAAATAATGGGTATCAGATATATGGTTGTTCTACACTCACCTCTGGTTTTCATGTATCTCTCCCTCCCCTTTTCCGGTGCTGAATTTGGGCCAGGTAACATCACATGTATAGAAAAATGAATCATTTCAAAACTTTTCGTAGAACAAGATGTATGCCTCACAGCAAAGAACGTCGTCCAGAGAAACTTCGCAAACATTGGCATCACTAGCTTCGTACCACACATTTTCTCCCTCAGCCTTAACTCTATTTTTTGGACCTCCTCTCACATATGCAACATAGTGACCACCTCTCATGGTTCCCAAATGCTCCACTACACCAACCAGACGATAATTGTAGTTATCATGGTCTGTGCACCTGCAAATTGCCAAAATGAACATAAATTAAGACATTGTAAAATGGGAGTGCCACAGTGCTAAATTTTTTTCAATCAACATTTGAATTTAACAAAATGAACTACTATAGTTCAACAGGGATCATCTGCTGTTGATATAGTCATGTTTCCATGTCCCATGAAGGGTTATAAAATAAAATGTGCCGCAGAAAAGAGTGTTTAATCTTCAAACAATAGAAACACATCTTTAACTTAAAGCACAGACAATAAAATGGGAAAGGGTGTCTGACAAGGGTGTGAACATGTTATCTAGGACTAGTGAACATTTGAGAAGCCAACTTGAATCCTTTGAAATCACCTGGCCAAATTAAAGCTTTTTGGTTTAATGGTAATTTAACATTAATGTTTCTCCTTCAAATTGATAACATAACAATAATTTTCATATTATTTATCTCATAGGCTACAAAAAGAACTCATACAAACAAAATGAATAAGAGTACAACAAAAAATCAGACGTCAAAGAAGAGGTGTAACTAATGTGACAGCAATATCTACCCTACAGTGCCCTTCTTTTTGGGTACTAGCCATTTTCATGTGTATTGTACGTGATTCAGAGTAAAAGTTCTTCATAGTTTGTATAAACATCTGAAATGTTACTTAGAAGTGTTTTTTGGGAAGGGGCGGGGGCTGGCCAATCAAACATAAGCAATATGATATTTCTGTCAATATAACACATAACGAAGTTTTTTTTTTTTTTTTTTTAGTGACTAGAAGATTTGAAACATTACATGCTTTAACATATAACATCACTATAGGACCTTAAGAAACTGTAGTGTGGGCACAGAAGAAATTTCTTTTAGTGAAGAGTACTTCCTGTAAAATGAAGGTACATTTATTGGAAAACTAGTTTGATTGAGGCCGAAATACTTAAATTCCAAATGTTCCTTACATTATTTAATGCAGAGAATATATATATATATGCCTATGACCGACACAGAATATACCATAATACACCCAGCCTTCCGCTATATAAAAATATATTTTTGAGCCATTTAAACATCAGATTCCCTTTTGTCTACTGTCTACAACATCAATTTGCCATCAAATAATGATTTATGAGTGTCATCCTACACCATTTATTTATATCTATGACAAACAGTAGCAAGTATCTGCATCAAGAAATAAAAAAGCATGCAAAAGTAAACAGAACATGTACAGAAAGTTGGCCCAACATAACAGAGTGAATGAAAAGAATAGAGAAAAAGTAGAAAACATTTTTTGTTTTGTTTTATTGCTTGTCTGAAGTTCTTTGATAAATTTAAGAATGATAAAGGAGTACCTGGGATCCATATATGGTCTGAGATGGATTATTTCACTGAAATTGACATGGCCGTTCAATTTACTTAAGCGACCACGGGCATCCTGTCTGAACCTCTTTAGATGAATGGTCAAAATAGGTGGAGCCTTGTTTATAAGTACTCTTTTGGTTGCATCTCTCTTCACTTTTACATTTTTGGAATTTATCTCCTCAATCTTGCTTTCCTCTGATTCACTGTTTCCAGCACCAAACTGGGAATCACTCTGGTGAACATTATCTGTGGCATACCCACAACTAGTAGCCCCATCAACACTACAAGAACCTTCTGCTTGATCAGTGATGCTTTCTTGTTTGCCAGATTTATAAAAACCTGAAGAATGAGATTGCTCTTCAACTTCATCATTGATCTTCATTTTACCCTTTTCCAACTGAGAAACAGCTAGATTCACGTCACATTTTTGGCCACTTTCACCTCCTGCACAATCTTCATTTAAACAATCAGTCTTCTCATTGTGTGAGCTTTTGCTGAAAGTGTTCAGATAAATATTAGTTTTGATATCTCCATAACTAACATTTTTAACATCACTAGGACTTGTACCCTGTAGATCAT
>SKCR01048199.1:0-40657 GCA_019454045.1 Zanthoxylum bungeanum
TTTGTTTTGTTTTGTTCGCACGTTCAAAGAAAAGAGAAAGCGGCAGGAATGAGCCAAGCAACGTCAACGTAATTCAGTTTTTGGGATGAGTCCCAAAGGGCGAGGCCCATATCAGATGGGGGCGAGGCCCATGTCATGTCATCTCCAGGTATGGAGACACATCATTAGTTCGAGGGCGAGGTCCCTATAGTCAGCGGTGTTGGGTCGAGGTGCCCAGGGTCGAGGTGCCCCGTTGTCAGTTGTAGTTCCGGGTCGAGGTGCCCTGGGTCGAGGTGCCCACTACATCATCAGTTCGAGGGTGAGGTACCTATAGTCAGCGGTGTGGGTCGAGGTGCCCACGTTGTCAGTTGTAGTTCCGGTCGAGGTGCCCAGGGTCGAGGTGCCCACTACATCATCAGTTCGAGAGCGATGTCCTATAGTCAGTGGTGTTGGGTCGAGGTGCCCCCATGTCAGTTGTGTTCGGGTCGAGGTGCCCAGGGTCGATGTGCCCACTACATCATCAATTCAAGGGCGAGGTTCCCTATAGTCATCGGTGTTGGGTCGAGGTGCCCAGGGTCGAGGTGCGCCGTTGTCAGTTGCAATATTGGGACGCGTCCCAGGATCGAGGTCCGCTGGCAGTATCAACTCAACTAGAGGCGGCAGCCGAGCCAGGTAAGTAAAAATGCATTGCATAACTTTGATAGGATTGTTCAAAGTCACACACTGCACAAGTCCCATCAAAGTGGGGGCGACTGTAGGCATTGCATTTTTCGCATGTGAAACCCGATGATGAGTCTCAATTGGAGGCACTACCTTTTTAGCTAAGGAGGATTGCGGGAAACGGAGTCGGAAGGGGAAATTCGGAATAATTATGTCATCAAGTTCATTCCACAAGTTCACTGTCTTCGTTGGTGCTGCGTTCGTTACTTCGTTCGAACCTCGTGCAGATTGCGACGTTCGTGCCACGTTCTAATTGGCGTTCGAACGGAGTCGGTGTTTCTGGTTTTGCTGCTAGCCTCGCACCCCAGCCCATTTAGCCCCCCAAAGCCCATAAAACACATCCCAAATTAAATAAATAAATAATAATTTAAACATTAAACATTAAATAAAAATTTAAACCATTACCAATTAGAAAAACATTACCAAACTTAAACTAAAATCATGCCTAATATAAATAAATTGAATATATTATATACTAAAACTAAAAAGAAGATATACCTAATTAAAATCAATCCTAACCAATTAAGAGCAATCATATATTTGACTTCCTAATCTAATAAGATAATTGCCAATCTAAAATATTTGTATTCCTAAACCAACAGAAATTAAATATTACAACTTCCTAATTTAAAATATTTTGTCCCCCCTCAATCTTGTGTATGCCTTTCTTGGAAATCCTATTGAATACCAAAATCCTTTCCTTGTGAGACAAGGCACCCCTAGCTCTCTTCTATATAAAATGCACAACCTAGCCATTTTTCTCTAGACTCTCTCTAATACACGCCCAAGACAAGAAAAAACACTTGACAATACACAAAAAGAGAACAAAGAGCCCCAACCATCTCCTTCATAGCCGAATCCACCACAAGCAACTACCCTCACACACCGAAACTACAAGCACCAAAACATCCCCTAATCACCACGGAGTCAGAACAGTAGCTTGAGCGATCGAACAACGAAGAAAGAGGCAAACCAGTGAACCAAAGAAAAGTTGCGGAGCTTTACCCCTTCCGATCTTCGTGAAACGCGAGTCCGAGAGACAGCTTAAAAGGTTAGACCTGAGGGTATCTTTCACACTTATTCTTATTTAATTTCTGGTCATTTATTTTGATTATATTTTCTGTATTTGTGGCATTTGTTGTGTGTATGATGTGTGTTGTGGGTATTGGATGAATGGAAGAGTGTTGTCTCTTGTGGTATATAGGATGGAAACCCAGACGTAAATTCCGTAGCTGAATCTGAATGGACGGTAGTGCGGTCTGTACTTGGACACAACTCCATGTACCACTTGAGTAAACGACACCTTCTCTTGTTTTGTGTTGCTTTGGTTTATTATTCTCGTCATTTAAATTATGCATGTTGCTTATTCCCGTATGATATGATCGAGTGCATGGGCTTAGTAAGTGCGATGAAAGGTCCCCTAATTGGAGGGTTTAAAATCCTTCACCACGATGCTCTGCCGCAACGATTGATGGTGTTCGGTTGAATGCGAGATACGTTCAATCGAGCATACTTAGTTTGATATGATTGTCTTTATTTTCGTATGCATGATTCAACCGAGCGCATGGGCTTAGTAAGTGTGATGTGAGATCCCCTATGGGGAGGGGCTAAACCCCTTTACCACGATGCTTTGCCGCGCCGGTTGATGTGTGTTCGGTCGGATACAAGATACGTTCAATCAGGCACACTATGTTTAATATTATTGCTTTTAATTCTTTGTGTGCATGATTCAGTCGAGCGCATGGGCTTAGTATGTTGGTCTAAAGGTCCTCTCTTTGAGAGATCAAGAGCCCCAAAAGGCCACCTTTACGGCAGTACTTCGCCGCACCCCTTTATTTTGTCGTTTATATATTATGTCCCATTTCATGCATCAGGTATGTTCCCGTTCGAACGCGTTTGCGAACGCAACTCGAACGCGCATGTATTTTGCCTTGTCATACATCAGGTCTTATTTCTGTTCGAACGCGTTCACGAACGCCATACGAACGTGAGCATTCTGTTTCATTTCCGTTCGAACGCGTTCACAAACGCCATATGAACGTGAGCATTCTGTTTCATTTCCGTTCGAACGCGTTATCAAACACCATACGAACGCGAAACTTCTGTTTATCGTTTGAACGCGTTACGAACGCTACACGAACGCGCACCCACTGAACTGAGTCCTCTTCATTAGATTTCATGCATAGTTTTCCTAGTAGCTATCTCCACATGTATGAATACAAATATGTCAATGTATTACAATTCATATGCTTATGTCATGATAACATTTGAGTATTATTCTTGCGGTATATCGGATGGAAACCCAGACGTAAATTCCGTAGCCGATTCCGAATGGACGGTAGTGCGGTTGTACTTGGGATACAATTCCACGTACCACTTGGAAAAGTGCCCATATGTGTGCTTATATGGTTAATATGTGTGCTTATGTTTTCTTGAATGTAATATGCCAATGAAGTTGTATGTTCGTTGCTACTTTGATATATTTTTAAGCATGCAACGTTAGATGTGAGATATATGTGAAATGTGTGCATAAGTTTTATTTTGTGTATGGGAATTTAGAAGCATGATACTCTTGGAAATAAGTGTTACTTAAGCTTGATTAAATTATTACATAAATCCTTTCATTACAAGTGACATGAGTAAGGGACCATTCCGAACCCAACGGTTTGAGGTCTTCCCTTGTGAGGGGTGAGTGCGGCCTTAAATCTTTGTCCCGGTTCACACCGGGTGGCGACTCCATGTTATTTCGTACTTCCCAACTAGGCCGCGAGCCTAGAACAGCGTCGCCCAGGTTCTGTTGTCTACAGTAGGGATGAAGAGAAAGGTTTGCTATCTTTCTTGTGATTTGCGTGTGATGTTTAGGGTTCTTTGTGTTGTGATTTTTTGTGTGTAAGTAGTGTATGAGCTAGAGGAGTGCATGTCTTGGTGAGGGGTTGTTTATATAGAGAAGGGCTAGGGCTTCACCTTGTCTCACAAGGAAGGGATTTGGCATTAAAAGGAGGATTTTATTTGGTGTTGAGCAAGGAAAGTCAAAGATTGAGGGGGGACAAATCTTGGCTAGATTAGGAAGTCAATATCTTTAACTTGTTATGATTGATTTTAATTAGGCATGACATCTTTTTAATTTAGTATGTGATTTGTTTAGTTAGGAAGTTAATATATTTGATTTATCTTTATTATGTATGATTATATTTTATGTTTTATTTAATTGATAAATGGTTTAAATATTTTATTTATATTTAATGTTTAATTTAATAAATTGGGATGTGTTTTATGGGCTTTGGGGGGGGCTAATTGGGCTGGGGTGCGAGGCTAGCAGCAAAACCAGATACACCGACGCCGTTCGAACGCCAATTCGAACGCGGCACGAACGTCCGCAATCTGCCTGAAGTTCGAACGAAGTAACGAAAGCAGCACTAACGAAGACAATGAACTTGTGAAATGAACTAGATGACGTACTTATTCTGAATTTCCCCTTCCGACCTCCGTTTCCCGCAATATCCTTAGCTAAAAAGGTAGTTGTAGACACTGCATTTTTGCATATAAGCCCGATGATGAGTCTCGTATGGAGACACTACCTCTTTAGTTGTGAAAGCCGCGGGAAACGGACGTTGGAAGGGTAAAATTGAAAATTAGATTTTGTCTGATTTAACTTGCTTGTTTCGCTTTGGGTTCGCTTGTTGGACCTCTGTTTTAAAAACACACAAAACCCATTAAATCCAACAAATAAATAATAAAACATTTAAAACACATCTCACAAATTAAATAATTAAAACATTTAAAACACATCTCACAATTAAATAATTAAAACCAAAAGTAAATTAAATTAAAACACATTTCACAATTAAATCACCTTCCTAAATTAAATTAAATTCCTAATTAAAATAAATCACATTCCTAATTTAATTAAATCACCTACCAATTTAAATAAATCATATCCTTAATTAAAAAGAACAAATCAAATCAATTCCCCTAATTAAAGATTTCCTTATCACATACTAAAATAAAAGATATCTCCAATTAATACACTAAATCATATTCCTTCCCCAACAAGGTAAATCTCTTCCCTTGGCCTATAAAAAGAACCCTTAACCCACACATTCAACCCTGGCTCATTCTCACAAAAACAAAACACATCAAATAAACCTTAATATTCTAAGCTCGTTCTCCCTCGGCAACAAACCATCACCTCACGCCCTCCACAATCAGCCCACAATCACCTCACGTAATCCTCAACCTCACACGCCACTAACATCAACCAAAAACCCTAAGCAGCCCTCACTCACCTTGCCTCACCCACGCCTAGCCACCTGCCACTTCTCACACTACCTAAAAGCCCACTCACGCTCCTTCACCACGCCTACAAACCATAACACAATCTGCCTTGACCACGTCCCCTCTCCACTCATCAAGCTAGCCAATTTCACGCACACAAAACTGCCTCCAACAAGCCCCATCGTTCACGCCTGTTTGCTCATCATCCAGCCCCTTTATTCTGCCTTCATCACTCACGCCAAAACTGCCTCCAACTACCCCTTATTGATCACACAAAACTGCCTCCAAATCAGCCCTATAACTCATGCCGAACTGCCTCTTCACTGCCCTGAAATTTAAGCCCACTGCAGCCCCCTTTACAGCCCCTATAACTTACGCACACAACCTCTACTGCTCATATTGTCCACGCAAGTCAGCCTTTTAAAACTGCACCTGAAATACACCCCAAAAATAGTCCCCAAATCTCTGAAAACAGTCCCCAAAACAGTAGCCTAATAGACCTGAAACAGTAACAGAAAATACCCTCAAAATAGTAGAGAAACAGAGTGAAAACAACAACCCGAGCTGTGAAACCGCGAGGAAAATCGTTGGATTAGTGAACCAGAAAAGTTGCGGAGTATCAATCCTTCCGACGGCCGTGTAACGCGCTTTCGAGGAACGACAAAAGAGGTTAGACCTGAGGGCACCATTTTTACTTATCTTCTTTATTTTTGTTTATTTATCTTGATATATAATTGCATGAGAGTCGTTTGAGCCATGATGTGATTGTTGGATGAGCGGGATATATGTTCCCTTTTATGGTATATCGGATGGAAACCCGGACATAAATTCCATAGCCGATTCCGAATGGACGGTAGTATGGTCTGCACTCGGGATACAATGCCACGTACCACTAAGATACACATATATCATGTCTATCCAAATTTGTATTTGAGCATGTTATAGTCTTTAAGTTATTCGTTATTATTTAAAGCATGGTATAATTAGTTGTTATTTATTTGTTAAAGCATATTTAGGTTGTTCCTTATGCATATTATTAGTTTATGATGTGTTAGGATAATGATTTATACATGTTGCTTTAATGATTCAATATGCTCGTTGTGTTACATTGCGTGGAATTATTTGGATGAAAGCATGTTAGATCTAAGTACCCTTGAGCATGAATGATGAATAGATTCGGTTAATTTATTGTACAAATCATATCATCACAAGTGACATAAGTAAGGGACCATTCCGAACCCAACGGTTTGAGGTCTTCCCTTGCGAGGGGTGAGTGCGGCCTTAAATCTTTGTCCCGGTTCACACCGGGTGGTGACTCCATGTTATTTCGTACTCCCCAACTAGGCCGCGAGCCTAGAACAGCGTCGTCAACATTCTTTGTCCTACAGTCTGGCGACTCCACTGGGGATAGAGAATTGGCCTCGAAATAATGTGTTGTAGTGATTGTAATTTGTGCTTTATGTTAACTGTGTCTACCGTAGGTTGAAAGGGGTTTAAGCAAAGGCACTTTTAAGGCTAGGTAATGGTTTGGTGTCTTCCTTCATTCACTACCTTTCTATAAGGAAAAGCTGTGAAGGCACCTGGATAATCATGTACTAGTAGCCTACCGTGATGGACTAATTTGGAGGACTCGTTGTTTATTCCTGTCACCAAGCGATAAGAGCCTAAGGGGCTTGGGTACTTAAGAGAGTCTCGCTCCACCCTCCCTCTGGGGAATCTACAACGGGAAATCCATTTGACAGTCAGTCACAACACAAACTCGTTGCACGTACCTTTGGGTATAAAAAAGGTGCGCTCACTTGGTCGCTCGGACCCTTGAGTGGGGAGACCTAGTTGTGGGCAATCCTTCGTCGACGGGGGCTTTTATCTACCCCTGTAAACCCGCGTATGAACTATAGTTGTAGGATCAGTAGAGACTATTCCTTTATGTTTTGGACCATTGTCATTTGGATTCAGTTGGACTTGTTGTCATGAGGTATGGGCTTGTTGGGCCATTAAACTGGGACGAGTTTGTGCTTTATGGCAATCGGGCCAAAAGTTTCTAAAATGCTGATGGGCCAACTAGTGTAGAATTCTTATGAGCTATATATTACATGCATCGCACGTATCTCATGCATCTCATGCATACATGCATCATGTTAACCCCCGTGTCTAAAAGGCATCATAGATATCCGTGGGTTAGGAAAAAAAAAGACTTGTCAAGAAGAGTTTAGCAAAATGGATATCGGGGAAAAGGAAATCGAGAAACAGAAAACCTTTCGGCAATGATAGAAAGACCATGGTGGGCCCAAAAAAAAGAAGAGAAAAAGAAAAAAAAAGAGAAAAAGAAAAAAAAAAGAAAAAAAATATTGTTTGTTTCTAGTCCTTTAGTTAGACATAAGTCCGATGATGTAATTGATTACTTAAGGTGAAACCTTAGAAACGATAAACTCTTAATGTGCTTTTATCTGATACTTTGAATGATTAATCTATGTTAGACTCGTAAGCACTTCACTATAGGTTCTTAGCAGTGAAAACCTGAGTAATTGGCAAGATGACTAGTTGAAGAAATTGTAGGTCGGTGAATGACCGTTTGCTTAGATGTCTATCTTGATTTGCTTATGTTATGATGTGTGGTATGGCTGAAAATGAAAGAAAAGTCTCTAAAGAAAAGAATTGAACCACCTATAACCAATAAGCCTGAAGCTACCCATGAGCGAGTATTAGGACCACCATGAGGAGAAATGTTACCTTAAAGGGTAGGTGTGAAAAAAAAAATAAGAGAAAAAGAAAAAAAAAAGTTCAAAATGAATAGAGAAAAGAAAGAGACAAAGGAAAAGAAAAATAAAACCATACCACATTGAGCACGAAAAAGCAATTGCAGAGCCTAACTGAGACATCTAAGTTGGTTTGACCCATCGATCGCGATTTTTGAAACGAAATCATTGAGTTGGCTTACTTAAGGATCAAGCTGTGAAAGAACCATTGCACACACACACTGTGAGTCTGGCATAGATCATTTATTCAAAGACTTGGATTTGAGTTGCATTGAGTGTTTTGAAGGTTCTCTGGTTTCATTACTGAGCATTCTTTGAGGACAATGATATGTATAACTATTGAGACTAGTTCATAGCCTATAACATGATGATATGGAAGGCCCCACCATGTGGTTCATCTTGACCAAATAAAACAGCGGACAACAGAAAGCTAAACCAAGACTGGGGGCGACCAGTCTACCACTTCGTGAATCCGGGACATAATAAGATATTGAGCCATGAGACCAGAGAGAAGACTGAGCAATCACCTGGAGAATAATCGGAAGACCTAACCTAACGGAATAGGAAATTCATTCATGCATGCATGCATACACGTAATATATTTTGCATTCTTTTTGTGTTTGTTTCGTTTTGTATTCACAGGTTTCAAAGAAGAAAAAGAGAAAGCGGCAAAGACAAGCCAACCAGAATCAGCAACATATGAGTAGTAGTTTTGGGGATGAGTCCCAGGGTTGAGGCCCATATCAGTTTCAGTTTTAGAGATGAGTCCTAGGGTTGAAGCCCGTGTTGTCAGCATTAGTTTCAGGAATGAATCCCAGGGTCGAGGCTCACATCATTAGAGTTTTGGAAAGAATCCGGGAATGAATCCCATGGTCGAGGCCCGTATTATCAGCAGTTTTTGGGAATGAATCCCAGGGGGCGAAGCCCGCATTATCAGCAGTCTTCGGGAATAAATCCCAGGGCCGAGGCCCACATCAGTATCAGTTTGGGGCGAGGCCCACATCAGTATCAGTTTGGGGGCGAGGCCCACATCAGTATCAGTCTGGGGGCGAGGCCCACATCAGAATCGGTTTTGAGGGCGAGGCCCACATCAGTACCATTTTAGGGTCGAGGACCCACTACATCATCAGTTTGAGGGCGAGGCCCACATTGTCAGCGGTATTGGGATGTGTCCCAGGGTCGAGGGCCCCCGTTGTCAGTTGCAGTTTCGGGATGCGTCCCAGGGTCGAGGGCCCACTGCATCATTATCAGTATCAGTAAAGCCGAATATAGCAATCTGGGGCCGAGGCCCACATTAGCATCAGTAGCAGACTTTCCGGGAATGGCATTCTGGGGGTGAGGCCCACATTAACTCATTATCAATTTTCCGGATATGGCATTCTGGGGGCGAGGCCCACATTCGCATCAGTATCAGCATTGCCGTGTATGACATTGTGGGGGCGAGGCCCACATTGGTTCAGTTTCAGTTTGCCGGGTATTGCATTCTGGGGGCGAGGCCCACATTACATCAGATGAGTTTAGTCCGGGAATGGACACGCCGAGAATGGCACTTCGAGAATGGAGATACAGTCCGGGAATGGACACATCCAGAAATGAACAGTCCGGGAATGGGCACGCCGAGAATGGCACGCCGAGAATGGCACTCCGAGAATGGAGAACGGTTCGGGAATGGACCACCTCACAAGAACAGTCCGGGAATGGACACTCCGAGAATGGCACTCCGAGAATGGAGATACAGTCCGGGAATAGACACGCCGAGAATGGCACTCCGAGAATGGAGATACAGTCTGGGAATGGACACGCCGAGAATGGTACGCCGAGAATGGCACTCCGAGAATGGAGAACGTTTCGGGAATGGACCACATCACAGTAACAGTCCGGGAATGGACACGCCGGGAATGGCACTCCGAGAATGGAGAATGGTTCGGGAATGGACCACATCACATCAACGGTTCGGGAATGGACCACATCACAGTAACACTCCGAAAATGGAACACGGTTCGGAAATGGACCATCATCTCATCTCTCGCCGAAAATGGCACTCCGAAAATGGAGCACGGTTCGGAAATGGACCATCATCTCATCACTCGCCGAAAATGGCACTCCGAAAATGGAGCACAGTTCGAAAATGGACTATCTTTCATCAGCAACGGTTCGGAAATGGACCGCTCTCACATCAGCAATGGTTCGGAAATGGACCACTCTCACATCAGTAATGGTTCGGAAATGGACTATATGTCATCAGCAACGGTTCAGAAATGGACCACTCTCACATCAGCAATGGTTCGAAAATGGACCACTCTCACATCAGTAATGGTTTGGAAATGGACTGTCTCTCACCAACAATGGTTCGGAAATGGACCACTCTCACATCAGCATGGTTCGAAAATGGACCACAATCACATCAGCTCGCCGAAAATGGCACTCCAAAAATGGAGCACGGTTCGGAAATGGATCGCTATCACATCCGCGACACCTCGGAAATGAGGTTTAGCATGCCGAAAATGGCACTCCGAAAAAATGGAGTATGGTTCGGAAATGGACCACTATCACATCCGCGATGCCTCGGAAATGAGGTTTAGCATGCCGAAAATGGCACTCCGATAATGGAGCACGGTTCGGAAGGGGACCGAAACTATCACAACCACGACGCCTCGAAAATGAGGTTTAGCATGCCGAAAATGGCACTATGGAAATGGGGCAAGGTTCGGAAGGGGACCAACTCTCATCAGTTCAGTAGTGATTCCTAGAGATCGCAGCATCTTGCAGGGATGAACCTCAGGGGTCGAAGCACCTCACCACCAGATCAATTTAGTTCAGAGCAACAGGCAAACCAGGTGACAGCTGACGAGCCAGGTAAGTAAAAATGCATTGCACGTACTTTGATAGGATTGTCACTGTCACACACTGCACAAGTCCCATAAGTGGGGGCGACTGTAGACACTACATTTTACATATAAGCCCGATGATGAGTCTCGTATGGAGACACTACCTCTTTAGTTTGTGAAAGCCGCGGGAAACGGACGTTGGAAGGGTAAAATGAAAATTAGCATTTTGTCAGATTTAACTCGCTTGTTTCGCTTCGGGTTCGCTTGGGACCTCTGTTAAAAACACCAAAAACCCATAAATCACAAATTAAATAATTAAAACATTTAAAACACATCTCACAAATTAAATAATTAAAACAAAATTAAATTAAATTAAAACACATTTCACAATTTAAATCACCTTCCTAAATTAAATTAAATTCCTAATTAAAATAAATCACATTCCTAATTTAATTAAATCACCTACCAATTTAAATAAATCATATCCTTAATTAAAAAGAACAAATCAAATCAATTCCCCTAATTAAAGATTTCCTTATCACATACTAAAATAAAAGATATCTCCAATTAATACACAAATCATATTCCTTCCCCAACAAGGTAAATCTCTTCCTTGGCCTATAAAAAGAACTTTAACCACACATTCAACCCTGTCTCATTCTCACAAAAACAAAACACATCAAATAAACCCTAATATTCTAAGCTCGTTCTCCCTCGGTAACAAACCATCACCTCACGCCTCCACAATCAGCCCACAATCACCTCACGTAATCCTCAACCTCACACGCACTAACATCAACCGAAAACCCTAAGCAGCCCTCACTCACCTTGCCTCACCCACGCCTAGCCACCTGCCCCTTCTCACGCCATAAAAGCCCACTCACGCCCCTTCACCACGCCTACAAACCATAACACAATCTGCCTTGACCACGTCCCCTCTCCACTCATCAAGCTAGCCAATTTCACGCACACAAAACTGCCTCCAACCAGCCCCATCGTTCACGCCTGTTTGCTCCTCATCCAGCCCCTTTATTCTGCCTTCATCACTCACGCCAAAACTGCCTCCAACTAGCCCTTATTGATCACACAAAACTGCCTCCAAATCAGCCCTATAACTCACGCCGAACTGCCTCTTCACTGCCCTGAAATTTAAGCCCACTGCAGCCCCCTTTACAGCCCCTATAACTTACGCACACAGCCCTCTACTGCCCCTATTGTCCACGCAAGTCAGCCCTTTAAAACTGCACCTGAAATACACCCCAAAAATAGTCCCCAAATCTCTGAAAACAGTCCCCAAAACAGTAGCCTAATAGACCTGAAACAGTAACCAGAAAATACCCTCAAAACAGTAGAGAAACGAAGTGAAACAACAACCCGAGCAGTGAAACCGCGAGGAAAATCGTTGGATTAGTGAACCAGAAAAGTTGCGGAGTATCAATCCTTCCGACGGCCGTGTAACGCGCTTTCGAGGAACGACAAAAGAGGTTAGACCTGAGGGCACCATTTTTACTTATCTTCTTTATTTTTGTTTATTTATCTTGATATATAATTGCATGAGAGTCGTTTGAGGCATGATGTGATTGTTGGATGAGCGGGATATATGTTCCCTTTTATGGTATATCAGATGGAAACCCGGACATAAATTCCATAGCCGATTCCGAATGGACGGTAGTATGGTCTGCACTCGGGATACAATGCCACGTACCACTTAAGATACACATATATCGTCTCATCCAAATTTGTATTTGAGCATGTTATAGTCTTTAAGTTATTCGTTTATTATTTAAAGCATGGTATAATTTAGTTGTTATTATTTGTTAAAGCATATTTAGGTTGTTCCTTATGCATATTATTAGTTTATGATGTGTTAGGATAATGATTTATACATGTTGCTTAATGATTCAATATGCTCGTTGTGTTACATTGCGTGGAATTATTTGGATGAAAGCATGTTAGATCTAAGTACCCTTGAGCATGAATGATGAATAGATTCGGTTAATTTATTGCACAAATCATATCATCACAAGTGACATAAGTAAGGGACCATTCCGAACCCAACGGTTTGGGTCTTCCCTTGCGAGGGGTGAGTGCGGCCTTAAATCTTTGTCCCGGTTCACACCGGGTGGTGACTCCATGTTATTTCGTACTCCCCAACTAGGCCGCGAGCCTAGAACGGCGTCGCCCAGGTTCTGTTGTCTACAGTAGTGCCTCCAACTGAGACTCATCATCGGGTTTCACATGCGAAAATGCAATGCCTATAGTGCCCAGGGTCGAGGTACCCACTACATCATCAGTTCGAGGGCGAGTGGTCCCTATATTCAGTGGTGTTGGGTCGAGGTGCCCCCGTTGTCAGTTGTAGTTTCGGGTCGAGGTTGTCCAGGGTCGAGGTACCCACTACATCATCAGTTCGAGGGCGAGGTCCCTATAGTCAGCGGTGTTGGGTCGAGGTGCCCCCGTTGTCAGTTGTAGTTTCGGGTCGAGGTGGAAAGGGTCGAGGTACCCACTACATCATCATTTCGAGGGTGAGGTCCCTATTGTCAGCGGTATTGGGTCGAGGTGCCCAGGGTCGAGGTGCCCCCGTTTTCAGTTGCAACTATTGGGATGCGTCCCAGGATCGAGGTCCGCTGCAGCACCAACTCAGCTCGAGGCAGCAGCCGAGCCAGGTAAGTGAAAATTCATTGCATAACTTTGATAGGATTGTTCAAAGTCACACACTGCACAAGTCCCATCAAAGTGGGGGCGACTGTAGGCATTGCATTTTCGCATGTGAAACCCGATGATGAGTCTCAGTTGGAGGCACTACCTTTTTAGCTAAGGATATTGCAGGAAACGGAGGTCGGAAGGGGAAATTCAGAATAAGTACGTCATCAAGTTCATTTCACAAGTTCACTGTCTTCGTTAGTGTTGCGTTTGTTACTTCGTTCGAACGTCAGGCGGATTGCGGACGTTCGTGTATCATTCGAATGGGCGTTTGAACGGTGTCAGTGTTTCTGGTTTTACTGCTAGCCTCAATCCCAGCCCAATTAGCTCCCAAGCCCATAAAACACATCCCACTTTAATTAAATTAAACATTAAATATTAAAAAAATATTTAAACCATTTACCAATTAAATAAAACATAAAATATAATCATACCTAATAAAGATAAATCAAATATATTAACTTCCTAACCAAACAAATCACATACTAAGTTAAAAAGATGTCATGCCTAATTAAAATCAATCATAAAAAATTAAATATTTTGTATTCCTAATCTAGCCAAGATTTGTCCCCCCCTCAATCTTTGACTTTCCTTGCTCAACACCAAATCAAATCCTCATTTTAATGCCAAAATCCCTTCATTGTGAGACAAGTTGAAGCCCTAGCCCTTCTCTATATAAACAACCCCTAACCAAGACATGCTCTCCTCTAGCTCATACAGATAACTCACACAAAAAAATCACAACAAGAAGAACCTTAGCCACTCACAGCAATAGCAATAGGAAAAACACAAACCATTCCCCTCATCTCCTCCACTCCATAACTGAAAACAACACCCCCTAAACCTCTATCCATCACCGAAAATCTCCCCCATACAGCAGCCCTCCACCACCGAAAATATACCTCCAAACAGAAGCCCAAACACACCCCAAATAGCCCTTGAAACACGCATGGGCAGCAGCCCAAACTATTCCCAAAACAGTCCCTAAAACCCCCTAAAACAGTAACATAAACTACACTTATAATCCTTGAAATAACCACACAAAACTACACTAAAAACCACAAAAAAACACTCGAAGCAGTTCGTTGAAGCGTCAAAACAGGTGACCTGAATAGGGAGTAGCAAAGCAGAGACCGAACAACAGCAGAACGGAGACCGAACGGCAAGCAAAACAGCAAAACAGTGAGCTAGGACGCTAAACCAGTGAACCGGAGAAGTTTAGGAGCTGTACCCTTTCCGACGTCCGTGAAACGTAAGCCCGAAAGTTGGCAAAAGGTTAGACCTAGGGTACTTTCCACACTCATCTTTATTTGATTTTTGTTATTTATTTTGACTGTATTTTAATTATTTGTTGAATCTTGTGTGAGTATGATGCGTGTTGTGGGTATTGGATGAATGAAAGAGTGTCGTCTCTTGCGGTATATAGGATGGAAACCCATACGTAAATTCCGTAGCCGAATCCGAATGGACGGTAGTGCGGTCTGTACTTGGGATACAACTCCACGTACCGCTTGAGTAAACGACACCCTCTTTTGTTTTGTGTTGCTTTAGTTTATTTATTTTTTCGTCACTTGAATTCTGCATGTTGCTTATTTATGCATGATTCAATCCAGCGCATGGGCTTAGTAAGTGGAATGAAAGATCCCCTACGGGGAGGGGTTAAAGCCCTTTACCACGATGCTTTGCTGCGCCGGTTGATGTGTGTTCGGTTGAATGCAAGATACGTTCGATCGGGCATACTAAGTTTGATATTATTGCTTCTAATTCTATGTATGCATGATTCAATCGATCGCATGGGCTTAGTAAGTGGAATGAAAGATCCCCTACGGGGAGGGGTTAAAGCCCTTTACCATGATGCTTTGCCGCGCCGGTTGATGTGTGTTCGGTTGAATGCAAGAAACGTTCAACCGGGCGTACTAAGTTTGATATTATTGCTTTTAATTCTTTGCATGCATGATTCAATCGAGCGCATGGGCTTAGTAAGTGCAATGAAAGATCCCCTATGGGGAGGGGTTAAAGCCCTTTACCACGATGCTTTGCCGCGCCGGTTGATGTGTGTTCGGTTGAATGTAAGATACGTTTAATCGGACATACTGAGCTTGACATTGTTGTCTTTATTCTTTGTGTTACATGCATCAGGTCTGGTTCCGTTCGAACGCGTTCTCGAACGCTACACGAACGCGAACCTTCTGTTTACTGTTCGAACGCGTTCTCGAATTCTACGCGAATGCACACGCACTTTCTTAGTCTCATAATGCATCAGGTCTGGTTCCGTTCGAACGCGTTCTCGAACGCTATACGAACACGAACCTTCTGTTTACCGTTTGAACGTGTTCTCGAACGCTACGTGAACGCACATGCACTTTCTTAGTCTTATCATGCATCAGGTCTGGTTCCGTTCAAACGCGTTCTCGAACGCTACATGAACGCGAAACTTCTATTTACCGTTCGAACGTGTTTTCAAACGCTACGCGAACGCTCACCCACTGAATTGAGTCATTTTCATCAGATTTCATACATAGTTATCCTAGTAGCTATCCCCACATGCATGAATACAATGTGTTTAATGTATTACAATTCATATACCTATATCATGATAACATTTGGGTATTATTTCTTGTGGTATATCGGATGGAAACCCAGACATAAATTCCGTAGCCGATTCCGAATGGACGGTAGTACGGTCTGTACTTGGGATACAATTCCACGTACCACTTGAGAAGGTGCTCACATGTGTGCTTGTGTGGTTAGTATGTGTGCTTGTGTTTTCTTGAATATAATATGCCAATGAAGTTGTATGTTTGTTGCTCCTTGGATGTACTTCCAAGCATGCAATCTTAGATGTGAAATATATGTATAAGTTTTATTTTGTACATGTGAATTTAGAAGCATGATACTCTTGGAAATAAGTGCTACTTAAGCCTGATTAAATTATTACATAAATCCTGTCATTACAAGTGGCATGAGTAAGGGACCATTCCGAACCCAACGGTTTGAAGTCTTCCCTTGCGAGGGGTGAGTGCGGCCTTAAATCTCATTTTCCCGGTTCACACCGGGTGGCGACTCCATTATTCTCCGGTTTAGTCCCCCGTGGCTACTCCGTACTCCCGACCGGGCCGCGAGCCCGGGACAGCATGCGTCGCCCAGTTTCTGTGTCCCACATACACTTCTAAAGAAACCTCATTTACATTGAGGGGAATAGGTGAGAAGAGAATACAAAGAGTCATAAAAGATAAGGCTGGACTCGCAGGTCCAATTAATAAATTCCAAATTTATTACAACAATTTCTAAAATTGCCCCACCCATCTAATATCTATCCGATATACTTTATTCATGCATCGCAACCATGTATTCACACAAGCATGTTATCAATCAATCTAATCAAATTAATTAATCTGATAATTAGTGACCATCCAATGTTCAAACAACGATTTGATTTTGTTCGAGTCAAACTCGTTTTGCGAATAAGTACTCAAAGTACGAATTCTCGAATTAAATTAAACGACATAATTAAATGCAATTCAATTTGTATTTAATACTAATTCGATATTTAATTCCAAATTAAATACTACACTTTATTAATGAACTTTTACGACTTAAATTCCAAATTTAATCGTTACGGGTCTCAAAGCCCGATTAACGTCCAACGTCAATTTAATTAAAGTCAAATGGGCTTTTAATTAATTTCTTAAGGCATGGACTTTTTGTCAATTCGGTTCAAACCCAATAACCAAACTCCAATCCGGGAGTTACCTCATAAGCCCAGAAATCAATTTAGGCCCATTAGGCCCAATTAAACTTTAAAGGTCCATTAGTCGCATTTGGGCTTTATGGAGGCGGTTTTGGGCCCAATTGGATCCAACCAATTTAGCCTAAACCCAACTTGGTACAACCAAGCCCAATAAGCCCAATTACAACATTCAAGCCCAATTTCACAAAATAGGCCCAAATAATTAAATTCCAAAAATCCAATTCCCAATTTAATTACAATAAAGTGCATAACACAATTAATCACCCAAATCAATATTTCCAAAACATCAAATTAGCCTAATTAATCATGTTAATCATTAAATCATGTCCAACACAATTTAACAAAAATCAAACCCAATACATGCTTCCAAAGTCTCGGCCAAGGGGAAATTTCATGCCCAAATCAAATTCAATCCAATTAAATTCAATTCAACATTAAATCAATATCCCCAAATGATTTCCAGCACATCCAATGATCAAAATCAAAAAATCCAAGACAATTTAGGGCATCCATATTTTCGGCCAAGCCTAAAAATTGGGGAAATTTGTTCCAAACACAATTTCTTCAAATTGATCTAATCAATCCTCAATTAAACATCAATTAAGCATATTAAATCATCCAATTTCATTATTCATGCTCAAAATCAATTTTACCCAATTTTAACCCTAAATCAATTTCATGCTCAATGTTGGCTCAAGATACCATTGTTGGTGTTTGCTAAGGTCCCAAGATCATTAAACAATTATGAAACAAATGCAAATACAAATCAACGAAGTTGCGGAATACTCACATCGATCGGTTGAGCGACGCTACGACGAACAAAAACTGATTCTGCTCACTGTCACAGCTCACGGCAGTTTCTGTTTTTCATCTCCAAGATTTCGTCTTTGGATCATCTTCGTCAAGCTCCAAGCTTCCTCAAACGATTCCAAGCTCATGGGTAGACTTCCCTATCACCTTCGCATGACTTCGTAGTGTGCTAGCACTCCCAATTTTTCCACAAAATCGCGACTCTTGTGCTTCCCTAGCTCACGGTTTTTGCCTAGCTCAAACCATTGAAGAAATGACAGTGAATGCCGAGAGAGATGAAAAGAATTTGGAGAGAGAGAGATGATAAATGTGTTGTGTAAAATTGGTAATTGATTTTCTAAAATCATATACACAATTTTGGCTTTAAAAAGTCAAACCAATTAATGCCAACAACCACCATCAATCCATCAATCCATCAATCTATCAAATCAAGTGACAAGTTGTCACATCACTCAAAGTGACTAATGATTTGACGCTTGATGCGACTAGCGATTTGACGCTTGATTTGACTTGCGTGCCATACTCGAATTCGAAATGCAAATGTGCTCGCAAATAATCCCCGGCTCGTGTTCGCTAATTCCAAATTAACAAATTTTCCATTGCGACGCAATTAAATATAATTTAATTAAATAATCATGTCAAGCATAATTACTATTCACGTCGCTAACGAATTAATTCTAATTAACTCGTTCGCCCGAATTAAAATCTAATTTTAATTCCGCGTCGAAATCCAATTTCGTTTAATATATCAAATATATTAATTTATCGATTAATTCCAAATTAATCGTTATCTCTCTTTAATGATATTTTATCCCAGATAAAATATCTCCGTAATTAATCCCAGATTAATTTTCTCTCTCTTCTAATTAATCCCAAAATAATTTAGAGTGCGAGTCGTACGTCATCGGTGAATATTTGGGAAGCGACCCATGAGATCCCAGGATATGTTGATAGTAAATACGGTCGTCAGACTATCCGAACACGTAAGTACCTAGTACCACATTTGTACCGATTTACAAGACAAGGTTGGCTTCTAGCAAAACGCCATGCCTACCCAATTCTCCAGAAATATCCTTACAGGAATAAATGATCTATATCAGGCGTAGTATACATAGTATTGTGTCGCTTCCTGAAGATTCACCGATGACGTATGACTCGCACTTTTAATTAATCTGGGATTAATTAGATGAGAGAGAAAATTAATCTTGGATTAATTGCGGAGATATTTTATCTGGGATAAAATATCAATTAAAAGAGAGATAACGATTAATTTGGAATTAATCGATTAATTAATATATTCGATATATTAAACGAAATTGGATTTCGACGCAGAATTAAAATAAGATTTTAATTCGGGCGAACGAATTAATTTAGAATTAATTCGTTAGCGATGTGAATAGTGATTTCGCTAGGCATAATCATTTAATTGCGTCGCAACGGAAAATTCGTTAATTTGGAATTAGCGAACCCGAGCCCGAGATTGTTTGCGAGCGCATTCACATTTCGAATTCAAGTGCGGCACGTAAGTCAAATCAAGCGTCAAATCGCTAGTCGCATCTAGCGTCATATCATTTGTCAATCAAATAATAGATGTCTTTCACTTTGAGTGATTGACGCCAGTCACTATTCACTGATTGATGGGAAGTGATGTGTGTAGTTGATGGAAATCATTTATGGCTTGTTTTTTGGTAAAAGTATTAATTGATTTTTTGAAAATCAATTGTGTATTAGATAAACAATCCTTACCAACCAAAAACTCATCTCTCCTCTCTTTTCTCTCTTCTCAAACACGCCCAAGGGGCTGTGTTCTTCACTGGTTTTCTGCATAAATGCCGAGAGCCATAGGGAAGCAAAATGTTTGATTTTTGTCACAAAAATCAAGAGAGCTAGCACTCCGAGAGACATACGAAGGTGATAGGGAAGTCCACCCATGAGCTAGGAATCATTTGACGAAGCTTGGAGCTCGATGAAAGACATCAATAGCTGAATCTTGGAGAGGGAAAAACAATCACTGCCGTGAGTTGCAGTGGGCAGAAAAGAAATTTTTATTGCCCCGCGCGTCGCTTAACTGATCGATGTGAGTATTCCGCAAATCCCTCGTATGTATTCACATGTATTTCTTGCTTGATAATCGATCATCGAGACTTAGAGATCTCCAACAATGGTATCAGAGCGATTGAAAAGCATGAAATTTGATTAAGGCTTAAAATTTGGGTAAAATGTTTTTGAGCATGATTTGAATAAATTGGATGTTTGAGTATGCTTAATACTTGTTTAATTAAGGATTGATTGGATCAATTTGATGAAATGTTGTTTGGAACAAATTTCCCCAAATTTCTTGTGTTGGCCGAATGGTTGATGAACCCTAATGTCTTCGTATTTTGATTTTTTGATTCATTGGATGTGTTGGAAATCAATTGGGAATATTGATTTAATATTGAATTGAATTTAATTGGATTGAATTTGATTTGGACATAAAACTTCCCCTTGGCCGAGAGCAATATAGCATGTATATGGGTTTGATTTTTGTTAAATTGTGTTGGACATGATTTAATAATGATAAGCATAATTAAGTAGGCTAATTTGATGTTTTGGAAATATTGATTTGGGTGATTAATAATGCTATACACTTTGGTAATTAAATTGGGAATTTGGAATTGGAATTTAATTATATTGGGCCTAATTTTGGAAATTGGACTTTTAATGTTGTAAATGGGCTTATTGGGCTTGGTTGTACTAAGTTGGGTTTCGGAAAAATTGGTTGGATCCAATTGGCCCAAAACCGCTTCCATAAAGCCCAAATGCGACTAATGGACCTTTAAAGTTTAATTGGGCCTAATGGGCCTAAATTGATTTCTAGGCTTATGGGGTTATTCTCGGATTGGACTTTGGTTATTGGGTTTGACCCGAGTTGACCAAAATTCCACGCCTTAAGAAGTTAATTAAAAGCCCATTAGACTTTAATTAAATTGACGTTGGACGTTAATCGGGCTTTGAGACCCGTAACGATTAAATTTGGAATTTAAGTCGTAAAGGTTTATTAATAAAGTGTAATATTTAATTTGGAATTAAATAACGAATTAGTATTAAATACAAATTGAATTGGATTTAATTTTGTAGTTGAATTAATTCGAGAATTCGTACTTTGAGTACTTATTCGCAAAATGAGTTTGACTCGAGCAAAATCAAATCGTTGTTTGAACATTGGATGGTCACTAATTATCATATTAATTAGATTGATTAGATTGATTGAAAACTTGATTGTGTGAATACATGGTTGCGATGCATGAATAATGTATATCAGATGGACATTAGATGGGTGGGGCAATTTTAGAAATTGTTGTAATAAATTTGGAATTTATTAATTGGACCTGCGTGTCCAGCCTTATTACCTCCTTACTCTTTGTATTCTCTTCTCACCTATTCCCCTCAATGTAAATGAGGTTTCTTTAGAAGTGTAGTGTAACGGGTAGAAGTAAATACATGTGCTAGCGGGAGAGAGAAATGGAGAGATTTGATCTAGGATCAATGTGTAAAGTATCCATCCGCATATCATTATTAATTTATTTATACGCGCTTTATTATGTGTTTAGAATGCATGTTTAAGGGTGTATGATGATGAGACCTTAACAAAGATAATAAATTGGTTTCCAATTTGCACGCGAAAAAACCCTCGCAAAATATTAAGCGTTTTTCCTTCCATTGAGTGATTCTTAATCAAGATCTAAGACTGGCATTGGCTTGTTGGCCAAAGTCAAGGCCTTTGTCCATCGAGGATGTGTTTGAATCACGAGAGCTTTGTTCCATATCGGTGTCTTGTCCAAGTTATGGTTTGTTGGCCAAAGTCAAGACCACTTCTTGTCCATCGACATTGATTACGAAGCTTTCCATGGTCAATGGGTCGCGCTTAACTGGGATCACTAAGTTTGTTGTGCCAAAGCCAAGGCTTAGTTGATTCAGAGAAAAAAGGTTAGGTAATACATTGGATATATTGGCATATATAAGATATATGTTTCGGACTTGGATGTCCCCCTACTGGATCTAGGAATTGGATTGGATCCAATCGATCTTAGAGATCTACCTAGTTAACTATCATACAATTTGTTGGCCAAAGTCAAGATTGTGTGATATTCAACGGGATCCTAGCCCACTAGGAAACACGGTTTCCCGAGTACTCGACAGAGGGTTAGAAGCTCGCCGAAAATAGTGGGAGGCAAGAATTAAATTTGCAATATTCGTTTAATTACTTGCCATACGCGCTCAAACAAATATCATTCGTCAAATAAATTAAATGTTAGTTGGACTAATATTTAAATTGTTGTTTTAATTAACAGTTGGACTGTATTCAAACAAATTAAAATTATAGTTGATTAAATAGTTGGACTATTGTAATCATTATAATAAATAGTACCGAAATCATTGATTAAATAGTTTGACTATTAGAATCAAGATAAAATTGAAAGATTGACATTTAAAACATAATCCTAGGGAAAATGTATTTAAATGGTCTAATTTTCAAATTGGGAATAAAATTTCAGGATGGTCTTGGAAAATAATAAGTTACTTTTTTTGATAAAATAACATATTATGCCTAAGCCCGGAGTTAAGCAAATAGTATAGCATAATCTTTGGAAGATTCATGTGATGATAACTTTAGTGCTTAATCCATTAAACTTGTCAGTAGACTCCTTAATTTCTGAATCAGAACTAAGGATTAGATCCTTAAGTATGATAATGAAATTGAAAGATTTTTATAGATCTATAATTAGATCTTAGAAATACTAAATTGCAATAATAACTCTTGGAGAGTTAATGACTATTCTCAAGGAGATAAAGTCAAAGTTTGCAATATGGCAAGTAGCGCAAGGCGCACCTTACTTCGATATTCTAGAAACCCTAGGCTTGGCCAAAGGCTTCTGGAGTGTGAAAAAGGCAAAGGCAAAATCATTATTATCTTCTAGGAAGATAAATGACATATTCCAAAATGTCTGCCTAAATGTGGCAAACGGGATCGCGGAAGCGTGACTGCCGTTTGAACGAAGCAGACATGAAGGAATTGAAGACGATCAAGGCTCTGACTTCAAATATGTTTGTCATATTATGTTCATTACTAGTATTAAAATTAGATTTAAATACTTAGTGTGATACATAAATGTGTACTGATGTTCAGAATCTGCTATGAGCACGATACTGACTTCAGATTTAGATTTCTCTGTGAATCGGAAACGGGACGAAAGTCGCTGTTTTGACCGTAGTAACCTAATTTAGGAACTACCCTTCGGGTGTTTACCTAAATTTGGAAACTGTTATAATGTAACTAGTTTGACTAGATACATTATCTCTATATCAGTGTTTAACCCGCTGCGGGTGCACCTTTATATCCTAGAACACTAAAGTGTTTTATTATATAAAGATGATATTGAGATAAACACATTAGATGTGAATAACAACATTTATATTTTGAATATAAATATATCTCAAACATATAACATGACAAACAAATAGTTCAAACTGATTTGATCAGAAGAAACATATTGTGGCATTGTTGTCTGGGACACAATCAAACAAGAATCGTATATCCGCACTTTTGAAGAGTGGGTACTCGGAATGATTTGATTCTATTCAAATAAAGTCTACGAATCTAGTTTATTGGGCAAAGTGCCTATAGCACATTTACTTGGTAAAAGTGTAAATGCCACCGATCTGTCAGCCCTAGTTCATAGTGAAGCAAGTGGGCCCATTTCTAGCTAGGCTAGAAGTGGATATGAATATTTAGTGACCTTTACGGATGTGGCATCTCGTTATGGTTATGTGTTTTTTTTGAAACACAAATCGGAAACTTTTAAAGTTTCGACACGAAATAGACAAAAAGATCGGCTAAAGTATTAAACCATCACGGTTAGATCATGATGAAAATACTTAAGTAATAAGTTTCTAATATACTTGAAAGAGTATAGTATTCTTTCAAAGAGGACTCCTCCCAAAACACATCAATTTGACGGTGTGTCCGAACCGAGTAACCGAATTATGTTAGACATGTTAAGGTTAATCATGAGTCACTCTGAGCTACCACTTCCTTCAACGGATAATCAGTAACAGTGCGAACTTATTTAGAATAAGGTTCCATAAAATCTATTTGACAAATTTCATATTAGATATGAACAGGAAAAGAAACTAGGTTTCTCATTCCTGAACATTTGGGAATACTAGGCATATGTTTGGATGATACCAAACTAAAACCCAAAATGGATAAGTGTCAATTGTAGGTTATCCTAAGGATACCAAAGTATAGTACTTATACAACTCACAAGAGAACAATTAGATTGTTGCTCGCCATGTGGTTTTCCTAAGAGGAATACCTATATGCAGTGGTAAGTGGGAGGATAGTAAAGCTCGATGAAAATCAGAGTAATACTATTCCTAGCACCGAATCTTAATGGAACACAGATATAGTTCATCAAGGATGAAACTATAACATTAATCTTCAAATACACAAGAACCGCGTATGTCGGAGAGAGTGAGAAAACAACCTGGGGTATGGGTTTCTGATCTCACCTCATAAAGATGTCAATCTTATTGAGGTATACCAACTGACTACGTATGAGGAAGTGATACAAGGTATCGACTCCCTATCATGGCAAAGTGTCATGAGTCCGAAATGGATTCCATGTATATCAACTTAGTTTGGACACTAGTTGATGTACCGCAAGGCATTGTGCCTATTGGTACAATATAAGTCTTCAAGGAAGACATACATGGAAGGCAATATACCAACGTACTAAGCTAGGCTTTTAGAGGAAAGGTATCGTTATCAACATTGTGTTGATTACGATTCAACCTTTTTCCTGTTGCCACGGTAAATCCATTTGGATAATGCTTGCTAAAGCTGCATGTTTCATTAATGAAATATGACAGCTTAACGGGAAAATCGCTTTCCTGAAAAGGAAACCTTTTAGAGGATGTTTACAACATCCTGTCGGTTTTGCCGTACCAAAACTAGCAAACAAGGTTTGCAGGTTATTCGATCCATGTTTGGATTATAGCAAGCATAGGTTCTTAGAATTATCATTTTGATGTAATCGTAATAGTTTATGATTTAATTCAAAACGAAAATGATTCTTGTGTATATAAGGAGGTTAGTGGGAGCGCACTGACAGTGGATGTCCTATAATAATGATAATATGTCATTTCTTGGAAATGATATTCCTATAATAACTATCGGTGAAAGCTTGGCTTTCGAGAAAATTCTCTATAGAATTCTTGTGAGAAACAACTTTTATTTTAGGAATAAAGATCTAATGAGATAGATCTAAAAGTTGTTGAAACTCTCCGAGAACTCGTACATTGAAAAATGTACGTGACCTGGTGTCTCATACGCTTTGAGCATATGGATTCACAAACAGGCCAATCCAAGTGATAGTCACTGGATTGATGTTAAGAACATCTGTTAGTTTCTTAGAGAACTAAAGATGCTATCTTAATCTATGGAGAAGGAGAACTTGAAGTGACTGGGATCACTACTGCAAGTTTCCTAAACCGATTAAATGACTATAAATCGCAAACGATACTATACAGTTTGAATAACGGTACAGTGAGCTGGAAATCTTCCAAGCAAGATAATGTTACCGAATAAACAATAAATGCGGGTTATTGCTACAGCTGAGGCAGCAATAGAAGCCATTTGGGTCGATAACAAATCTAATTAGATTAGATATTGTTCTGTTAGCAGCTGAGCTAGGCTGCAGCGCAGGCTAAAGAATTAACGGTCTCATCAACGATCCATATACATACTTCAATATTCATCTGATTCGTTCGGATCATACATCGTGGCGATGTGATGATCATATAAATCGCATCAGACTATAATCATGCAAATCCACTGACGAAAGCTTTTTCTCAGCAATTTGAGCCAACCGTACATAGTTCGGGTGTTAGACACTCGAGTGACTAGCTATAGGCCAAGTGGGAGATTGTTGGAAAATTATGACCCATAGCGTCACTATTTGTACAGATCATGGTGTTGTTGTACAAATTAACTATGTGATAAAGGAGATTGTACTCTTATCATTTGTGATTAGATCACCAAGATGTATAAAAATAAGAGGTCCTTATGATTTGTTCCTGGATTGAGAATGATATGAGACAGTATCAATCCTCGAGGGATAAATCATTAAATATCCCTAGTCAGAGTATTATCGAGATTGGACATCGATAAATACGTAAAAGACTAGTATTACACTTGTGCGTGTTGTGAGGGCACAAACGACATAGTTCTCATATATTTGGATATAGGATACTAATGCAAGTGTAATAGGAGGTTGTGTTTTACCGATGGTATGGGAAACAGCTTCGCTCTGGATAGACCCCCTCGGAATTCCATTGGTAGTATGACTATGTGTTTATGGAAGTCCGAAATAAGGGTAGGTGTATTTGGTCTTAACCTGAGACTTGCACCGCTAATGCTTGCGACAATCAATATACTTTGGTTGTGGTCGTCCAGGGCTTTAACCAGTTCTGTGTACGCCTCTGCTGGGTATATTGAGAATCGTAGTGTGTTGGGTGTGATGTCGAGACGGAAGTGTCACTCCAGTCATATGGAGTTGATGATCGTGTAGGGATACAGAACTGGTTCTCTAAAAAGGTTGTAACCGTCGGGATAATATGCTTGGTCATGATTATCCGATAATAAAGAGACTAGTTGCTCGTAATCCGATATATGCTTCGTACGGGGAAGACACTGTACCAGCCCCAGGCCTTGCATGTGATCATCCGATACTGGATCGAAATATCAATACTACGTATACTACGCCTGATATAAATCTTTATTCCTGTAAGGATATTTCTAGAGAATTGGGTAGGCATGGCGCTTTGCTAGAAGCCAACCTTGTCTTGTAAATCGGTACAAACGTAGTACTAGGTACTTACATGTTCGGATAGTCCGACGACCGAATTTACTACCAACATATCCGGGGATCTCATGGGTCACTTCCCGAAGATTCACCGATGACGTATGACTCACACTTTTAATTAATCTGGGATTAATTAGATGAGAGAGAAAATTAATATGGGATTAATTGCGGAGATATTTTATCTTGGATAAAATATCAATTAAAAGAGAGATAACGATTAATTTGGAATTAATCGATTAATTAATATATTCGATATATTAAACGAAATTGGATTTCGACGCAGAATTAAAATTAGATTTTAATTCGGGCGAACGAATTAATTTAGAATTAATTCGTTAGCGATGTGAATAGTGATTTCGCTAGGCATAATCATTTAATTGCGTCGCAACGGAAAATTCGTTAATTTGGAATTAGCGAACTTGAGCCCGGGATTGTTTGCGAGCACATTCGCATTTCGAATTTAAGTGTGGCACGCAAGTCAAATCAAGCGTCAAATCGCTAGTCGCATCTAGCGTCACATCATTCGTCAATCAAGTAATAGATGTCTTTCACTTTGAGTGATTGACGCCAGTCACTATTCACCGATTGATAGGAAGTGATGTGTGTAGTTGATGGAAATCATTTATGGCTTGGTTTTTGGTAAAAGTATTAATTGATTTTTTGAAAATCAATTGTGTATTAGATACACAAATCCTTACCAACCAAAAACTCATCTCTCCTCTATTTTCTCTATTCTCAAACACGCCCAAGGGGCTGTGTTCATCACTGGTTTTCTGCCTAAATGCCGAGAGCCATAGGGAAGCAAATTTTTTGATTTTTGTTGCAAAAATCAAGAGAGCTAGCACTCCGAGAGACATGCGAAGGTGATAGGGAAGTCTACCCATGAGCTAGGAATCATTTGACGAAGCTAGGAGCTCAACGAAAGACATCAATAGCCGAATCTTGGAGAGGGAAAAACAGGCACTGCTGTGAGCTGCAGTGGGCGGAAAAGAAATTTTTGTTGGCTCGCGCGTCGCTCAACCGATCGATGTGAGTATTCCGCAACTCCATCGTTTGTATTCACATGTATTTCTTGCTTGATAATCGATCCTCTGGACTTAGAGATCTCCAACACGGACATCATGGCACTTTGCCATAATAGGGAGTCGATACCTTGTATCACTTCCTCATACGTAGTCAGTTCGTCTTCCTCAATAAGATTGACATCTACTTGAGGTGAGATCAGAAACTCATACCTCCCAGGTTGTTTTCTGACTCTCTCCGACTTACGCGGTTCTTGTGTATTTGAAGATTGTGGTACAATTTCATCCTTGATGAACTGTTTGTGTTCCATTAAGGAATCGGTGCCTGGAACAGTATTACTCCGATTTTTCATCGAGTTTTACTTTCCTCCCACTTACCACTGCATATAGGTATTCCTCTTAGGAAAACTGCATGGCGAGCAACAATTACATTATTCTCTTGTGAGTTGTATAAGTACTAAACTTTGGTTTCCTTAGGATAACCTACAAATTAGGCACTTATCCGATTTGGGTTCTAGTTTGGTATCATCCAAACATATGCCTAGCATTCCCAAATCTTTAGGAATGAGAAAACCCCGTTTCTTTCCTGTTCATATCTAATATGAAGTCTGTCTAACAGATTTTCATGGAACCTTATTCAAAATAAGTTTTGCACTGTTTAATATGTATCCCTAGAAGGAAAATGGTAGCTCAGAGCGACTCATAATTAACCTTATCATGTCCAACAAAATTCGGTTTTTCCGTTTGGACACACCGTCATATTGAGGTGTTCCGGGAGGAGTCCATATTGAAAGAATACTATACTCTTTCAAGTAATTGAGAAACTTATTGCTTAAGTATTTTCATCATGGTCTAACCGTGGCGGTTTAATACTTTAGCCGATCTGTCTGTCTACTTCGTGTCAAGACTCTTTGAATTTATCAAAAGTTTTCGATTCGTGTTTCAAAAGAAACACATAACCATAACCCGATGCCACATCCGTAAAGGTTATGAAGTGTTCATATCCACCTCTAGCCTAGCTAGATATGGGGCCACTTACGTCACTATGAATGAGGGCTAACAGATCGGTGGCAGTTGCACTTTTACCAAGTAAAAGGTGTTTTAGGCACTTTGCCTAATAAATTAGATTCGTAGACATCATTTGAATAGAATCAAATCCGTCCTAGTATCCACTCTTCGAAAGTGTGGATATACGAGTCTTGTTAATGTGTCTCAAACTACAATGCCACTAATAAGTCTCATCTGATTAATTCAGTTTGAGCTATTTGTTTGTCATGTCATACGTTTGAGATTCATTTATATTCAAAATATAAATAATGTTATTCACATCTAATGTGTTTATCTCAATATCATCTTTATAAAATAAAACACTTTAGTGTTCTAGAATATAAAGGTATAACCGCAACGGATTAAACTTAGATATAGAGATAATGTTTCTAGTCAAACTATGTACATTTTAACAGTTTCCTAATTTAAGTACATACCAAAGGGTATTTCCTAAACTTAGGTTTCTACAGTTAAAACAGCGACTCTTGTCCCATTTTCGACTCGCAGGGAAGATCTCAAATGAAGTCAGTATCCTGCTCATCAGCAGATTCTGCACACCAGAACATATTTATGTACAACAATTAGTATCAAAAATCCAATTTTGAAACTAATAGTGAACATGTTTATGACAAACATACTTGAAGTCGGAGCCTTGCCCGTCTTCACTTCCTTCACGCCTGCCTTGTCCATACGGCAGTCACGCTTCCAGTGACCCTATTTGCCATAGTTTAGGCAGACATCTTGGGATATGTCCTTTGTCTTCCCAGAAGACTGTGATGATTTTGCCTTTGCCCATTTTAGAAGCTCTGGCTTTGCCTCCTAGAGCATAGCCATCAACTTTCCAAGAGTTTACTCTTGGTTCATAATGAACCTGCCCCAGCTTTCGGGTAGAGACTATAAGATCAAATCTTTGGTAGTCTCGGCCACGTAGGTAATGGCCAGCTAACCTAGCTGATCGATGTCGGCAATCATATTCGACACCAAGTGCTCGATAGATGTACCATCTGACATACGCGAGCGAAAGAGCTTCTTATGCAATTTGTACTTCTAAGATCTAAGAATAGATCTATGAAGATCTTCAATTTCATCATCATGGTACAAGGATCTAATCCTTAATTTTGACGACGAAATTAAATGGTTATTGCGGTAAGCATAATGGATTGAGCACTAAAGTTATCATCACATGAATCTTCCAGAGATTATGTTCTACTATTTGCTCAACTCCGGGCTTAGGCCCGAGATGTAATTCTATCAAATAGAATAACTTCTCAGTTTTCAGGACTATCCTGAGGTTTTATTCCCAATCTGAAAATTAAAGCCGTTTAATGACATTTTTCTCCCATGATTATGTTTTTTAACACTAATCTTTCAGTTATCTTGATTCCTATAGTCCAACTATCAAATCAACGATTTCAAGTACTATTGAATATAATGATTACTATAGTCTAACTATATAATCAACTATAATTTGTTTGGTTAAATTCAAATATATTGATTACTATAATCTAATTATATAATCAACTATAAATGAAGTAGTTTGAATACAGTCCAATTGTTAATTAAAACAACAATTAAATATTAGTCAAACTAATATATATAAATTAATGACGAACAATTGAAATAAGCGCGTATTGGCAAGTATCTAAACGAATTTACAAATTTAGTACTTGCCTCCCACTATTTTTTGGCGAGCCTCTAACCCTCTGTTGAGTACTCGGGAAACCTAGTTTCCTAGTGGGCTAGGATCCCGTTAAATAACACACAACCTTGACTTTGGCCAACAAGCTGTATGATATTTAACTAGGTAGATCTCTAAGATCAATTGGATCTCATCCAATTCCTAGATCCAGTAGGTGGACATCCAAGTCCAAAACATATATCTTATATATGCCAATATATCCAATATATTGCCTAACCTTTTTCCTCTGAATCAACTAAGCCTTGGCTTTGGCACAACAAACTTAACGATTCCAGATAAGCGGGACCCATTGACCTTGGAAAGCTTTGTAATCGATGTCGATGGAAAAGAAGTGATCTTGACTTTGGCCAACAAATCACAACTTGGACAAGACATGCGATATGGAACAAAGCCTTCATTATTCAAACACATCCGCAATGGACAAAGGTTTTGACTTTGGCCAACAAACCAGTGCCAATCTTGGATCTTGAGAATGAATCATTCAATGGAAGGAAAAACGCTTAATATTGTTGAGGGTTTTTCGCGTAATTGGCAACCAATTAATTATCTTTGATTAGGTCTCATCATTCACTCTTAAGCATGCATTCTAATAGCATAATAAGGCGCGATAAATAAATTTAATAATGATATGCGGATGGATATTTAAAACAACTTGTTCCTAGAACAAATCTCTCACTTTCCTCTCTCACGCTAGCACAAATCTTACTTCTACCCAATTACATAACACTTCTAAAGAAACCTCATTTACATTGAGGGGATAAGTGAGAAGAAATACAAATAGTCAAGAGGTAATAGGCTGGACACGTAGGTCCAATTTAATAAATTCTAAATTTATTACAACAATTTCCAAAATTGCCCTCACCCATCTAATATCCATCCGATATACATTATTCATACATCACATCCATGTATTCACACAAAGCATGTTATCAATCAATCTAACCCAATTAATTAATCTGAAATTAATGACCATCCAATGTTCAAACAACGATTTGATTTGCGCGAGTCCAACTCGTTTTAAGAACAAGTATTCAAAATATGAATTCTTGAATTATATCAAACTACAACATCAAATCCAATTTAATTTGTATTCAATACTAATTCTATATTTAATTCCAAATTAAATAATTACTCTTTATTAATGAGCCTTTGCGACTTAGATTCTAAATCTAATCTTAACGAGTCTCAAAGCCCAATTAACATCCAATGTCAATTTAATTAAAGTCCAATGGGCTTTCAATTAATTTATAAGGCATGGACTTTGGCAACCAAAGCCCAATAAGGAATCACCATTTTACCAAAAATCAATTTAGGCCCATTAGGCCCAATTAAAATTTTAAAGGTCCATTTAATCATATTTGGACTTTATGGAAATGGTTTTAGGCCTAATTGGATCCAACCAATTAACCTAAACCAAACTTGGCCCAACCAAGCCCATTAAGCTCAAATACAACTTTATTAGCCCAATTCCAAATTTAGCCCAATTAATTTAATCACAATATTCCAACTATCACAATTAAATCAATTAAAGTGTATAAGCCATAATTAATTAGTCAAATTAACATTTCCAAAATACCAATTTACATAATTAATCATGCTTATCATCATCAACACATGTCCAACATTATTGAATCAAAAAATCAATTCATTTTCATGCTATATAGGTCACGACAATAAGAGGGATTTTAAATCCGATTTCGATTTTAATCCAATTAAATCCTAAATCAATTTATCCCAAGTCTTTCAATTCATCCAATGATCAAAAAACAAAAATCACCATGACTTTAGGGCATACTACACTTTCGGCCAAGCCAAAAATTGGGGGAAAAATTAATCCAATTCAATTTTCATCAAATTGATCATGCATAACTCTAAGTTATCATCATTCAAGCATACTCAATCAATCAATTTCATCAAATCATGCTCAAATCAATTTTACCCAAATTTTACCCTAAATCAATTTCATGCTTAATAATGGCTCTGATACCATTGTTGGGTTTTTCTAGGTCAAACCAAGATCTTATTAAGAGATGAAAAGTGTGAATACATCAAAGTAAAGTTGCGGAAATATTCACTTGGATCGGCTTTGCGATGCGATGAACACAAATTTTTTTTGCTCCCTTGAAGCTCTCGGCCATGCCTCCTTTTTGTGCTCCTTGTTTCGGCCAAGCCCCCATTTGTGTGCTCCAAGCTCCAAGCTTTGTGAATGGATTCCATGCTCATGAATGGGTTTCCCTATCACCTTTGTTTGACCCCTTGGATGTGTTAGCACCTTGGAAATTTTGCCTCAAATTTTCCTTTTGCCTTCTTGCATCTCTCGACCATGAGAGAAATATTAGAGAGAAATGGCTTCTAAAGCCGTGAGAGGGAGAGGGAGAAGAGAATATGTGTGTTGTTTTGTGTTGTGTAATCTAATTACACAAAATGAAAGTAAATACCAAAAATAATAAAAATGGTAAATGTCTTTCAAGCAATGACACTAGTGTGTTTCACACTCAACCACCTACCAACAACTTCCATCACATTAAAGTGATAAAGTTGACTAGTGATGTGACGCATGATGTGACTTGTGGGCCCCACTTGATTCAAAATGCGAGTGGGCCCGCAAACACTCCCGGGCTCGGGTTCGCTAATTCCGAATTAACGAATTTTCCGTTGCGACGTAATTAAATCAAATTTAATTAAATAATTATGCCTAGCAAAATTACTATTCACGTCGCTAGCGAATTAATTCTAAATTAACTCATTCGCCCGAATTAAAATCTAATTTTAATTCCGCGTCGAAATCTAATTTCGTATAATATATCAAATATATTATTTTATCAATTAATTCCAAATTAATTGTTCTCTCTCTTCAATTAGTATTTTATCCCAGATAAAATATCTCCGAAATTAATCCTAGATTAATTTTCTCTCTCTTATAATTAATCCTAGATTAATTATGTATGAGTCATACGTCATCGGTGAATCTTTGGGAAGCGACCCATGAGATCCTTGGATATGTTGGCAGTAAATCCGATCGTCGGACTATCCGAATACGTACATACCTAGTACTACATTTTTACCGATTTACAAGACATGGTTGGCTTCTAGCAAAGCATCGTGCCTACCCAATTCTCCAGAAATATTCTTAAAGGAATATGTAATCTGTATCAGGCGTAGTATACGTAGTATTGCGTATTACGATCCAGTATCGGATGTCAAATGCAAGGCCTGGGGCTGGATTTTTGTCTGCCTCGTACGAGGCACATATCAGATCTCTGGTAACTAGTCTCTATAATCGGATAAACATGACCTAGTCATATTATCCCGATAGCTGCAGCATATAAGAGCACTAGTTCCGTATCCTATGTGACCATCATCTCTATATGACTGAAGTGATACTTCCATCTCGACATCACACCCAATACACTAAGATTCTCAATATACCCAGAAGAGGTGTACACATAACCAATTAAAGCCCTGGACGACCAAAACCAAAGTATATTGATTTTCGCAAGTATTAGCGATGCAAGTCTCAAGTTAAGACCAAATACACCTACCTTGATTCGGACTTCCATAGACACATAGTCATACTACCAATGGAATTCCGAGGGGTCTATCAAGAGCGAAGCTGTTTCCGTACCATCGGTAAACACAACCTCCTATTACACTTGCATGAGTATCCAATACCCAAATATACGAGAACTATGTCGTTATGCTCCCATAACACGCACAAGTGCAATACTAGTCTATTCCGCATTATCGATGTCCAATCTCGATAATACTACGACTATGGATGTTTTAATGATTAAACCTTAGTGGATTAATATTGTCTCATATCTTATTAATCCAGAACTAATCATATAGAATTTTATCATTTATATATCCCGGTAATCCAATTACAAATGATAAAAGAGCAATTTCCTTTGTCACATAGTTAATTTGTACAACAACACCATGTTCTGTACAAATAGTGATGTTATGGGTCATAATTGTCCAACACAACCTTATCGTTGGGAGGCCTGGTAACTAGTCTCTATAATCGGATAAACATGACCTAGTCATAATATCCCGATAGCTGCAGCATAAAAGAGCACAAGTTCCGTATCCTACGTGATCATCATCTCCACTATGACTGGAGTGATACTTCCATCTTGACATCACACCCAATATACTACGATTCTCAACATACCTAGAAGAGGCGTACACAGAACCTGTTAAAGCCCTGGACGACCAAAACCAAAGTATATTGATTGTCGTAAGTATTAGCGGTGCAAGTCTCAGGTTAATACCAAATACACCTACCCTGATTCGGACTTCCATAGACACATAGTCATACTACCAATGGAATTCCGAGGGGTCTATCCAGAGAGAAGTTGTTTCCGTACCATTGGTAAACACAACCTCCTATTACACTTGCATGAGTATCCAATACCCAAATATATGAGAACTATGCCGTTATGCTCCCATAACGCGCACAAGTGTAATACTAGTCTATTCCGTATTTCGATGTCCAATCTCGATAATACTACGACTATGGATACTTAATGATTAAACCTTCGTGGATTGATATTGTCTCATATCATCTCAATCTGGAACTAATCATAAGGACCTTCTATCATTTATACATCTTGGTAATCTAATTACAAATGATAAAAGAGCAATTTCCTTTGTCACATAGTTAATTTGTACAACAACACCATGATCTGTACAACTAGTGATGCTATTGGTCATAATTGTCCAACAATCTCCAGTTGGCCTATAGCTAATCACTCAAGTGTCCTACACCCGAACTATGTACGGTTCGCTCAAACTTCTACTGAGTAAATGCTTTCGTCAGCGGATTTGCAGTGTTATTATCTGATGCATTTTTTTTATCATCACATCGCCACGATGTGTGATCCGAACGAATCAGATGAATATTTGAAGTATATATCTGGATCTTTGATGAGACCATTAATTCTTTAGCTTGTGTTGTAGCCTAGCTCAGTTGCTAACATAACTACTCCTAATCTGATTAGGATTATTATAGATCCAAAAGGCTTCTATTGCTGCCTCAGCTGTAGAAATATTCCGCTTTTGTTGTTTATTCAGTAACAGTATCTTGCTTGGAAGATTTCCAGCTCACTGTTCCGTTATTCAAACTGTATAGTACCTTTATTGCGACTTATAGTCGTTTATATCGGTTAGGAAACTTGCAACGGTGAACCCAGTCACTTCAAGTTCTCCTTCTCCATTGCATAAGAAAGCATCCTTTGTTCATCTAAGATACTTAAGGATGTTCTTAACATCAATCCAATGACTATCACTTGGATTGGCCCGATTGTGACTCCATATGCTCAAAACATATGAGACATCAGGTCGCGTACATTTATTTCAATGTACGAGTTCTCGAATAGTGCCAACAACTTTTAGATCTATCCTAGTAGATCTTTATTCCTAGAATAAAGGTTGTCTCTCCAAAGAATTCTACAGAGAATTTTCATGAAAGCCAAGCTTTCACCGATTGTATTATGGGAATGTCATTTCCAAGAAATGACATATTATCATTATTTAGGACTTTCACTGTCAGTGCGCTCCCACTAACCGCCTTATATAAACAAGAATCATATTCTTTTTTGAATTGAATCATACACCATTATGATTACATCAAAACTATAGTTCCAAGAACTCAATGCTTGCTTCAATCCATAAATGGATCGAATTAACTTACAAACCTTGTTTGCTCGTTTTGGTACGATAAAACCGTCAGGATGTTGTAAACATTCTCCAAAAGGTTTTCGTTAAGGAAAGCGGTTTTGGCATTCAGCTGCCATATTTCATAAATGAAACATGCAGCATTGGCAAGCATTATCCAAATGGATTTAACCATGGCAATGAGTAAAAGGTTTCGTCGTAATCGACACAATGTTGATAACGATACGTTTTTGCTACAAGCCCAGCTTAGTACGTTGGTATGTTGCCTTCCATGTATGTCTTCTTTGAAGACTTATATAGTACCAATAGGCACCATGCCTTCTGGTACATCAACTAGTATCCAAACTTGGTTGGTATACATGGAATCCATTTCGGACATCATGGCACTTTGCCATAATAGGGAGTCGATACCTTGTATCACTTCCTCATACGAAGTCAGTTTGTATTCCTCAATAAGACTGACATCTTCATGAGGTGAGATCAGAAACTCATACCCCAGGTTGTTTTCTGACTCTCTCTGACTTCCGCCGTTCTTGTGTATTCGAAGATTATTGGTACAGTTTCATCCTTGATGAACTGTTTGTGTTCCATTAAGGAATCTGAAATTAATGACCATCCAATGTTCAAACTGATTTGATTTTGCGCGAGTCCGACTCGTTTTACGAATAAGTACTCGAAGTACGAATTCTTGAATTATATTAAACTACAATATTAAATCCAATTTAATTTGTATTTAATACTAAATCTATATTTAATTCTAATTAAATAATTACACTTTTTAATGTGCCTTTACGACTTAGATTCCAAATCTAATCATTACGGGTCTTAAAGCCCAATTAACATCCAATGTCAATTTAATTAAAGTCCAATAGGCTTTCAATTAATTTCATAAGGCATTGACTTTGGTCAATATGGTTCAAACCCAAATACCAAAGCCCATTTAAGGAATCACCCTTATTTGCCAAGAAACCAATTTAGGCCCATTAGGCCCAATTAACATTAAAGGTCCATTTAGTTATATTTGGACTTTATGGATATGGTTTTGGGCCCAATTGGATCCAACCAATTAGCCTAAACCAAACTTGGCCAAACCAAGCCTATTAAGCCTAAATACAACTTTACAAGCCCAATTCCAAAGTAAGCCCAATTAATTTAAATTCCAAATTTCCAAATTTCACAATTAAATTAATCAAAGTGTATAGCCATAATTAATTAGTCAAATTAATAATTCCAAAATACCAATTTACACAATTAATTATGCTAATTATCATCAACACATGTCCAACATTATTGAATCAAAAATCAATCATTTTCCACGCTTCTTGGTCACGGCATTTTAGGGTTATTAGTCCAATTCCGATTTCAATCCAATTGAATCTCAAATTAACATTTTCCAAGTCTTTCAAACTCATCCAATGATTCAAAAAATAAAAAAAACCATGACATTAGGGCACCTCCACATTCGGCCAAGCCAATGATTTGGGGAAAAATTGATCCAATCCAATTTTCATCAAATTGATCATGCATAACACCATGTTATCATCATTCAAGCATACATCAACAATCAATTTCATCAAAACATGCTCAAATCATTTTTACCCTAATCAAATTTCATGCTTAAATCATGGCTCTGATACCATTGTTGGGTTTCTAAGGTCAAACCAAGATCGATTTAAATGTAAAACACGTGTGAATACAACAAATTTAAATTGCAGAATACTCACTGTGATCGGCATTTGGATGCGACGAACACAAAAAAATTCTGCTCCAATCTTCCTTCTTTGTTGGTTTCGGCAAAGGCCTTCTTGTGTGCTCCATGATTTTCGGTCAAGCTCCAAGCTTGGGAAAGGATTCCATGCTCAAGGGTTTGTTTCCCTATCACCTTTGTAAGAATCCAAATGTGTCCTAGCACCTTGTAAAATTTGCCACAAATCTTCCTATGCATCTTCTTTATTCTCGGCAATTGAAGAAAAACCAAGGAGAGAAAAATGGCCCAAGGCCGAAAATGGAGAGAGAGAGGAAGGGAATGAGTTTTGTTTTGTGTGTTGTGTTTTTGGTATTTGATTTTCAAAAAACAAATACCAAATCACACTTTTCCAAAAAGGTACAAGGCAATTAAGCCTTCCAACAACTCACATCACTCATAAATAGTGACTGGCATCACATCACTCAAAGTGACAAGACATCCATCACTTGAATGACTAATGATTTGACGCTTGATGTGACTTGTGGGCCGCACTTAAATTCGAAATGCGAGTGGGCCCGCAAACACTCCCGGGCTCGGGTTCGCTAATTCCGAATTAACGAATTTTCCGTTGCGACGTAATTAAATCAAATTTTATTAAATAATTATGCCTAGCAAAATTACTATTCACGTCGCTAGCGAATTAATTCTAATTAACTCGTTTGCCTGAATTAAAATCTAATTTTAATTCCGCGTCGAAATCCAATTTCGTATAATATATCAAATATATTATTTTATCGATTAATTCCAAATTAATCGTTCTCTCTCTTTAAATAATATTTTATCCCAGATAAAATATCTCTGTAATTAATCCCAGATTAATTTTCTCTCTCTAATAATTAATCCCAGATTAATAAAGTGCGAGTCATACATCATCGGTGAATCTTCGGGAAGCGACCCATCAGATCCCCAGATATGTTAGCAGTAAATCCGGTCGTCGGACTATCCGAACACGTACGTACCTAGTACTACATTTTTACCCATTCACAAGACATGGTTGGCATCTAGCAAAGCACAGTGCCTACCCAATTCTCCAGAAATATTCTTAAAGGAATATGTAATCTATATCAGGCATAGTATACGTAGTATTGCGTATTTTGATCCAGCATCGGATGTCACATGCTAGGCCTGGGGCTGGAATTGTGTCTGCCCCGTACGAAACACCTATCGGATCTCTGGTAACTAGTCTCTATAATCGGATAAACATGACATAATCATAGTATCCCGATAGCTGCAGCATAAAAGAGCACCAGTTCTGTATCCTACGTGATCATCATCTCCACTATGACTGGAGTGATACTTCCATCTTGACATCACACCCAATACACTACGATTCTCAATATACCCAGAAGAGGTGTAAACAGAACCTGTTAAAGCCCTAGACGACCAAAACTAAAGTATATTGATTGTCGCAAGTATTAGCGGTGCAAGTCTCAGGTTAAGACCAAATACACCTACCTGATTCGGACTTCCATAGACACATAGTCATACTACCAATGGAATTCTGAGGGGTCTATCCAGAGAGAAGTTGTTTCCGTACCATCGGTAAACACAACCTCCTATTACACTTGCATGAGTATCCAATACCCAAATATATGAGAACTATGCCGTTATGCTTCCACAATATGCACAAGTGTAATACTAGTCTATTCCGCATTATCGATGTCCAATCTCGATAATACTATGACTAGGGATATTTAATGATTAAACCTTCGTGGATTGATACTGTCTCAAATCATCTCTATCCGAAACTGATCATAAGGACCTTCTATCATTTATACATCTTGGTAATCTAATTACAAATGATAAAAGAGCAATTTCCTTTGTCACATAGTTAATTTGTACAACAACACCACGATCTGTACAAATAGTGATGCTATGAGTAATAGTTGTCCAACAGTTTGATCTAAATAGATCGGTGACGTGACTGCCATCAAAGTTCTGCCATCAAAGTGTAGAGGATAGCTCATATATCCACAGTGGTATCTCAAGTCGAAGGACCACTATGCTCGTTCAACTTGAGAAGATTCATATTGACGTTGGTGTACCATCTATTAGGAAATCTTCAGTGAGTCGTTCAGTGTTTATCAAATAAACACCTACATGTCTATACGAGTCTCCCGAGACTCATGGTTCATTGGGATAAACCATCAGACCAAGTCACGATATACGACATGTACTGGTCTCAGTGGATTTTACTAACCGACCCGTGTTAGCAAATCTTGACCAAGAACTTTATTTAAGGATATACAACTTGTAGTGACGCTTCCCAATGTCAATTTAAAACTACGTTGTAACTGCGTACTATATTGTAAATCCTAGGGTCTTTGTCTAGTATATACGTATCACTAAATCAGATTTAGTTTCAATCTAATCTTAATTAGATATCTAATCGCAATTAGATCGAATATGTATATAAAAGACAAGAGGTGATACCATTAAATAAGTAATATTATGGAAAATGAATTGTTCGTATTTATGAATTGGACATAAATATGATCCAGATTGGCACTCTGAGCACCAACCCTAACAATCACCTAATGAAAGGTGTAACTTCCAAATTGAATTCAAGGGAAACCCAAATTTAGAATTCCAAGTTTACCCTATATTAGATTATATCATATATAATTTAATAATTAATAATAAATAATTATCATATAATCATTTATTATAAAAACCATATATTAAACTTTAATATAAACTTCCAAGTGTGACAAAATAACATTATTAATCATATT
>SKCR01048200.1:0-40390 GCA_019454045.1 Zanthoxylum bungeanum
TCGCCGATTATCGTCACTGAAACCAATAAATGGCGACACATAAAGTTTTACTACATTAAATAAAAAATAATGTAGGACGATTGGTCGGATTGGTCAGGGTCGGTGTTGTGTATGTTAGGCCTAAATGAATTATGGAGGTCGATTCTACAACACTAACATGAGCAAGCGATCTATTCACAATCTTCCGCAAGCTCGCCATTTCTCGATCGTGTTCATCCGTCTGCCTTCTCATCTGGACATTCTGCATCTTTAGCCGGTCTTGAGTAAGCTTCAACTGCTCCCTCAAGACAGTGACATCCTCTGAGGAGTCGGACGATCGAGAAGCAGTCGTTGCTACCTTCTCACGAGTGTCAAAGGCTGTAAGCCCTGCGTGAGGTTTCGTGTCTTGATCTCCACTATGCGTTCTTACATATTAAGATTATGTGTTAATTAAAAAATATTGGAAAATACTGAAATTTTACATAATTTATTTAGTTAAACACATACATAGGACTCTCGAGTGGCATCGTTCACCCAACATTTATTTTGAGTGCAGTGGGTGAGCTGGAAAAAATTCGGCATCGGGAGGGGCTGTAGCACCTCTCCCAAGCTGCTTTTCTACCGACGAAAAATATTAATTAATAATAAAATATTGTTAAAATACAGTTAAGTAAACACATATACATTTACCTCGAAGTGTTCCTTTTGCTGCGCAGAAAATGAATTCGAGCCTCCAATATGGTTGAACAACAGATTCTGTCGGTTCACCTTGTTCACCACACAAATTTTATGTAAAAAATAATTTAGTCGCTATTTTTTTTTCCAAAAAGACTGTAAAATGAAATGTTATGTAAATTTAAAACTTATCACGTAATCCATACATATACGCTCAATCCTCCTCACCGATGTCATGTGGTCAATGGGAAATAGTATTAACCGCACCATGCTCGTCGAAGATGGACTTCAGTTTCTTCGTGCGATAGTTCAAGTACGAATTGCCCATGCAGTGATCGACTTACTTGATCACATTCGGAACACTTAAGTCAGTGTCGAACAACTCCTGCACAAAAAAGAACACAACAGTTAGAAGTATTATTTAAATAAAATGACAAACTGTTAGTTATGATAAATGTAAATTAAATACTATTTTTAAATACTAAAGTGTCTCATTCGAGCTGGCAAATTTAAATGCCACATTTGAAGCATTGTTAGGCACCAATATTGCCCAATTGAGGCACTGAGCAATGCCTCAAATAGTGGACGTTGATTGCCTCAATGGCGATGCAAAAACTTTAAGATTGAGATTTAGTATCGCGGCTATATAACAACGCTAAAATAGTATTTGGATTTAGCGTCATAGGTAGGGATTTTTAAAGGTTTTTTAACGTCGTCAGAAATGGTCGATGCTAAATGTCATATATTTATCGTTGCCCACTTCATAGGCGAGATTAAAATATGAACATACAACGTCGTTATCGAAGGACAACGCTAAATGTTGATGATTATTCGTATTTATCGAAGGACAACGCTAAATGTCTTAATTTTTTGCTTCGAAAGTACGTTGATGGCGCTAAATATTTTAATTTTAGCGTCGTATTTCCTGATGATGCCAGACGTTAAATAATACATTTAACGACGATTTACTTGGCGACGTTAAATTTTTAGAGCTCTTCATAGGAACTTATTTTAATTATCATTTACAATCAAACTATGTACGGGAATGACTCGATGTATCACATCACATGAAATTACAAAGAGAATATTTTATATATCTTCTTAAAGAATAAAATGGGACAATAAATCTATTGACATTTGAAAGATCTTATCTTCTTGTCACATTATGCGGCAATATCAATTTTCTAGGTTTCGTATCACTTTTTTTAAGGGGTGAACAAAAATCGGAATAATATATTGATCTAATTCAATTTTATCAGGTTTGAGATTTTAAATTCATCGAGATTTATTTCAATTCTACCTGATGAATACGGGTGGGATCTTATTTTTTTTAATAAAATGTTTAATTTGACCCGACACCATAGGAAAATTAGGCATATATACTAGAAAAGATTTCTGAACCAGAGATTGCCAAGTGGCTGAGATCAGATTGGATAACTGGCTCAAGATTGAGCGAAAGGCCAATTATAAATTATAAATTGAGAAAAGTGTTTTGGTATCAAATTTACAGGTTACGTGAAAATGAAATAAAAAAAAAAAAAATGAGAAGAATGCGAGGTCGGTTCCTGGCATCGCACCTTGTAGATCATTCGGTTAAGCTTCAGAAAATATATATATTGTTTTGCCGTAAAATCTTTAAAGTTGACTTACATATGCTATCTACATCTACATGGCTACTTGCAGCAGCCATTGCTTTTGCTTTGATGTTTGTTTAGGGAATTTCTCTCCTAAATAAGTTATATTTGATATTGTGTCAAATTTTTCATAATTTTCTTATCATGCGTATTTTAATAGTAGTACATTTAATTATATTTAAATTATTGTTTAATTATAAGTATCATGACATTAAGTATTTGTTAAAAAAATTCAACTCAGCACTAAATTCATGTTTTTATATATATCTCAAATACATCTTGGTAGTTTGGATTCATTGTTGAAGTTTGTTTTTGTTTTTTTGTTTTTTTTGTTTTTTTTAATGTATGTGTTCATTACTATTCATACATGATAAAATATTATAAAAAATTTATCTAAAAATTATATCTAAATTTTATTATCCCTATATCTAAATTTTATTATCCCTATATTTTAGGGAGTGATTTCTAAAATTCGAATCCATACTAAATACATTAAAAAAAAAAAAAGATAATACTTGACACAAACCTATAAATCTTTGATAAAAATTTCACTGTCAGAAAAATTCCGTGGATGAATGATGACACTTTATTAGATGAGTTATATATATATATATATATATATATATACACACACACACACTAGGACCACGTGCTTTACTATTCCATTTTTTAAATGTGAACAGGATCATTAAAAGGTTTTGGTGTTCAACACGTGTTTCTTGAAATTCTTTTAATCTACTTTTTTCCTTTATTTTATTTTATTTTTTAAAAAGAACCCTTCCTTTATCTTTGATTTTTGGATAATCTTGCAAATTGATGTTGGCTTTGAGCTACTAAAATTTACTTCATTTCTGGGTCTGTCGTTTTTTATTTTTTTTATAAACAAATTTAATTTGATTCTTTCATTAATTAATGGACAAAGATACAAAAATTTTCATTCGACTTATACATCAATATACATTTTACCAAAGTAGATCATCTGGTGGAGGACTGTTCTAGCTTACCCAAGGTCCTCAGTTCGAGATTTGAGAATGCAACTGTGTTAAATACTTGTTGGGAGAGTTTTACTGTGAGATCATGCGTATTAGTTGGCAAAAAAAAAAAAAAATTTGCTTTTGAAAGTTTATAAGAGAGAGACAGATGCGTGATAGCAGAGAGAAAAACGAAGATAAGAATAAAAAAAAAAATTTCTTTTCTCTCTCCTTCCCTTTTTCCCTCACCCTCTCTCCCTCACTGCCAAAACTTTGAACCGCCGCCGCCGCTTCACCGTCGACCTTCTGCCACCACGCCCCGGACCACCGTGTAGCTGCCGCCGTTAGCTTTCCAAAGCCTCCGAGATCGAGACCATCGGCCGCCGGACGCGCCTCCACGCACCGCTTGAAGGGAGCGACTCGCCGCCGGTTCTTCTGCAATTTCCGGCCGCCTCCGGTCACTTTTGACGGCCACCTCCGGCGAGTGAGTATTTTTCAGGCCGAGATCTTTCTAACGCCAGTGACCACTTCCTGATCCGACATCGTTTGGGTTGTTTTCTGTTTTGTAATTACCGGTAATTCGAGAATATTACTAGAATTTGATATCCGACCGTTGGATCGGCGATCCGATCGCATCAGATTGTTGCTCTCGATTATACGAGCGTTTTGGTATATATATTCACCGTTGAAAGTATCTGATTGTGGGGTCCGTATTTTGGCGGTGGGGCCCGCTTGCCCGTTGAGCGTTTCAGCTAGTTCCGGAGTCGTTCGTCACTGTTTTTCTACTCAGCATAGTCGTTTGGAAATATCGAGTTGATTGTCGTTATCGACTTTGCCATTTGAGCGACTGATTGAGATTTTTAACGGAATATAGGCATATTCGAGACTTTTGCGTGGATCGAGGTAAGTACACTATGTGGTGATTCTCTTAACATAATTGTTTGATGATTGATGGTTGTTATGAGAGTCGGTATATATATAAATATAATGGTATATTATATATATATATATATATATATTTATATTAATATATTTTGTTGAGATATAATATTGAGATATTGAAAGCATGATAATATGAAATCATGATTATTGAGATGAGATTGATGGATTGGATGTGAGATGTGATTGTGTTAGATGATGTGTGCCGTTGTGTTATGCTGTCGGGTTTTGTATAATAGTGGTCGGATTTGAGATGAGACGTGATGATACATCAGATGGTATGAGATGATAGAAAACCTTGGGAGTTGTGATGAGGTACTCTCCCATTGGTTTTTGATTTGGGGGTATACGGGGACTCCCCTATTGGTTTTAACTCACTCACACATATTTTGTGAGCTGATATGGTTGGAAACCTTGGGAGTTGTGATGAGGTACTCTCCCATTGGTTTCAATCATCTGTTATACTAAACCCGGATTCGCAACCATGTTTGATGGATGTTTGTATCGTTGGGGGATGATTGTTGTGATGATATTATATATATTTATATATGTATGTTGAAAAATAGACTGAGTAATCGATAGCATGAGAACATAATGGTGATACTAATTTGAGATACAAATTGTATATTTTTACTATGAATTGAAATATTGAGTACTATGTGATTTTGAGATGAGTTGATGGATGTAATGAGATGAGATGTGTTGTTGTGAGTATGTTCTGCCTGAGATAGCTGTTATATATCTTAACTAATATTTTCATGTATTATTTACCATATTATATATATATATATATATTCCTATTTTGTTGGTGAGGTCATGTTGAGAAAATGAGTGCTTACTTGCTGAGCTTTTTAAGCTCACTCCCTTCTTCCCCCAAACATTTCAGGTAGTTCGCAAGAATAGCAGGAGCAGTACCAGATTTGGATCCACATGCCACAGTTGTATTTTCGGGTTGGTCCAGACATTTGAGTCGTCACTTGTATATTATTAAGACGTGTTGTAAACCATGTATTTGAAGTATATTCCATGTATTTGTAATTTATGATGTATTATTGTGTGAAATCAAATGGTGGGTTTGACATATAGAATGCTCGAGCTGAAGTTGATCGCGAACCTCTTTCTAGGGTTGGGCCCGCCCTAGGGAGGGGGTCGTGACATTTACCGTCCTTATGGTCCTACCCAGCTCGAGCCCAAAGTAGTCAGGCTCAATATGATCACTGGATACTGGGTGGTTTTAATAAAAAAAAATACATTTGATCCATAACATATATCATTGGTAAAAATCATTTGTGTCTATCAGTCTATTGTTATTTGTTACAAATGAGGTTACTATAATGTTATACTTATTGTTAAAGATATATTAGCATATCCGCTGAGAAATATTTAACAAGTGTTAGCCCATTTGTACAAGACACTCTCACTTCATATATAGATCTTGGGTTCGATTTTCGTGAATAAATTAAAAATTCATATAATTATTAGTACTTGAACCTGGTTCCCAGAGTCTTCGGGCCTTGTTCTATCAGCATATAGGCCTTATTCTCATTCGTTTCGGGACATAGTCAATGTTGATTCGCCAAACGAAAGCTAGTGTATATAAAGTAATAAGGGCATTCAAATTCTCTTTTTTCTTTGTAACGAAATTAAAGAAACAAAGTATGTCTAAGGTTCACCTAATGTTCTAACCGTGTGCGGAATTAAACAACTACTCTAATGTAAGACATGTCAAAGTTAGAGTAACTATGGTATAAATCAACAAAAACTCATAAGTCTAAAGTAGATATAAATAAAGTAATAAATCAAAGCAAAAAAATAATCAACACAAAGATTTTGTTGACGAAGTGAAAAACCCTTGATAGAGAAAAATCCCTTCGGGTATATAGGCTACCAGCCAAATCCACTATAATGAGAAAAACTTACGGTGATGGTATATGACCTATGGTGACAATTTACTGACTCAAATACATTTAGAATGTAATAACTTGAAGACATCTCCGAGCCCGCACCAATTAACCTTCTCTAGAACCTTTGAAGTCTTTAAGTGGATCAACTCTACGAACTTGCAACGCCGAAACTCTGACTACCAATCTTCCTCCTAGAGAACTTTGAAAGCTTAGAAAATTAGTTTAGAGTTGTGTTTTTGTGTTGATGGTAAATCAAAACTCAATCTCACCAAAAGAAAGAAGACAAGTAAACCAAATAAGTCTTCTAGGTGAATTGTCAAGAAGGTTGAAAATAAACAATGTTATAACTCAGAATAATATGTTTCCAACAATTTTTAAGTTGGCTATATGTTTGTTTATATAGGTAGGGTAGAGGTAGGGTTTTCCTTGTGCAAAACTAGCTATAAACGTGTCTAAAATAACACAATATCGCAATCTCATTCGAACACAACACGAACGGATGTCGAACGCACACTGTTTCGCAAACTCATTCGAACAGAGTTTCGAATGCACCTCGAACGCGAAGCCTCTGGAAATTTTTGTTCGAACATGAATCGAACGTTTTTTCGAACGTGAAGCATCTGGAAGCTTTTGTTCGAACGTCCACTCAAACGAATCATAAACATAGAGCGTTCGAACCCAAATAAGAAAGCACCATGATTACAAACCTTGACAATTTTATCTGATGCCGTCCAAATACCTGTCCAATTACACCGAGATCTTCAACACTTATTACAATCTAATTGAACTTGTTTTGTTACGGATATTGCCAACCAACACAAAAATAATAATCTGTCCCTTTGGCATTCCATGACAAATCACCAAATACAGAGACTATGGTAAAAGACCAAAAATAAAAAAGCCAACTACTCACCATCAAGACAGTGACTTATTACAATATGACTCGATGTAATACCTAAACAAATTGTCTTAGAGTCGACGCCACCATAGCCATTAATTCTGTTCATTTGAAACATCCACAAACAACAAGATACTTATGAAAAGCAAATGGAACATAAGGAGCAGATAAACCAAAAATTATAAATTCTCATGCATTAAAAATAAAAATGATATATTTACTCATCTTTTTGTCACGAAATGTCAATGGGTAAAAATAACATGTCAAAATACCAATTAAAAATCACATGTAAGAGAATATGTAAACTTAACTTACTCCCCCTCACTAACAGCCCTACTTAGTTAGCAAAACGAACACACGGGAAATAAAGACTAAAAATTATGCAATGCTAAAAAAATGGTATGCAATGATATGAAGCACACAATGAGTAAAAAATAAAAAAAAATAAATCAAAACATCACTTCAAGCAAGTACAATGATACCCAGTTAGTACTCAGCTGTTTATGACATGAGATAATATGAAATATTTTGGTCATGCTCAAGATTACACGTATGTATATGACATAAACACAAAAGTATAGCAAACACTTGTGTGAAAAATAGCACAACGAGTCAAGGCTTAAGACCTTATTTTATGAGCATGACAAAGCTAAAGAAGTCATATCTCATGACGCACCAAGTCCACAAAATATCTGTCCAAACCCATCGCTACTATGACCTGAAAATAAGCAACATTGATTGCATGTTATATTCTATCCCCCTAAATATGATGAGCTCATAAAAAAACTCTCTCGAGTGAAGGGTTTTGGCCCTTATCTTTTGAATTTAGCCCATTGGCTCTTTTGCCCTTGAGACTCATTTAATTGGGTTTTTTCTTTCTTTTAAAATTAAAATGGGATAGCAAAAGGTCATCTAGTCAAATGTTATACTATTTAGTGAGTTAAGTATGATAGAGATTAGACCGTCAGTCCAAAAACTCATACATATGACGAAACCTTAAGACATAAAAATGTATATGTGATAACATAAGATATATTTAGGGGTTACATCACACACACCTATGAACTTAGAGCATCACTAAAAATAAAAGCATATTACACATGTATAGACCTGGCCACGGTTTGGTTTGGTTGGTTCCTAGAAATTGGAACTGTAGAACTAGACCAAATCAGAACCATAGAATTAGACCGAATCGGAACAGAGCTGGAAAAAAAGTAGTTTGGTTGCGGACCAAACCTTAAGGTTATGGTTCCAAATTATTTGGAACCGTAACCAAATTGAAATCGGTTTCAGTTCGGTTCTGATTCCAAAACCGGAACCGGATGGAACCTTAACTTTACGGTTCCATCTGGAAACCGAACCAGAGCCATGGTCGGGTCAACACATACATAACCATCTATCATATATGCTAGGATCAAATGTAACAAGCTTTTTATGCTGTATCAAGCCACAAAATCTTCTGGTCTTTTTTTATTTTATAATAATTGTTTTTTATATTTCTTTCAACATGAAAACAAAAAATATACAACATGACTTGTCATCATCCAATTTTACGCGAAGTTGTATTCCCGAGTGCATATCATACTATCATCTATTCAGAAATGACTATGAAATTTATGTCTGGGTTTCCATCATATATACAGTTGTGCAAACACATAAAACACACACAACACATATAATGGGGAAATATGAATGCAACATCTAAGAAGAGGTACACCGAAGTGCACTCTCATCATGCCTGTTAGGATTAATGCATTCAAAAGTTATTGAGAAAGAATTTTTTCTTACCCAAAATTTCTTAGGATTCTATTTCACCCGAGTATTCCTACTCAACAGTGCAAGTTTGAGTTAAGTCTATTAAGCTAGTGCAGAAACTTCAATAGCTAGATTTAAATAATCAAAACTAGTCGAAACAGTCTAAGGCCTTTTCTTTTGTTTGTGCAACATGAATCAAGGCTTAATATGTAATGTCTTGCCACAATTATGGCAAACAGACATAAACCTCGAATGAGAGTGAGGTTTACCCACCACACCTCTAGATTGAGGTAGAGTTATAGGACAAGAAATAACATGAGTATTTTTATGACATTCCACTATAGGTTTCGTACCTAGGTTTATGTAAGAGTGACAAATACAGTTTTAGATAATGAACCTGTGTCATAGCTGAACTCAACAAAATCTACTCCTATGTTCTCAGATGGAGACACACCAGTCCCTAATTTACAGCCTGGCTTCTCATTCTCATCGAAAAATATAGACATTGGTGTTCTAACATTTTTCAAGTTCTACTTACAAAGACTTAACTATATTCCGTACCTTGCTAAAAAATAAATCCTTGTTTACCAACCATACATTGTCCGCCTTTGGTCCCAAATCTTTATGGTTGTTTTTTCCACGAACAAGATAATTGGTTGAATCCTGTGAAACCTTTTCATAGAAGTGCATTGATATCTTCTATTTATAAAGCCTGAATTCATTAATTAGGTAGGGTTCATTTTCGAGGACATGTAAAAAATGATAATATTTCTCGTCAAACCGATGGGTGTATTCAATTATTCCTATCAACTAAACATTTATTCCACTCCTCGAGGTCATCAATAATACTAAGGCTTTTGTCAAGCTTAGCCTGAACGTCATTCTTTTCTATTTCCACTTCTTTCAGCCTCTTATTGACCTCAATGTTTGTCTTCTTGATAGCTAAGCTCTCAATGAACAATTTCATGCAAGCTACCTGAAGTTCATCATCATATATGGAGTCATTCTGAGAGAATTCTAAAACAGCATCTACATCACTAAGATTATGTTGGGACAGTTGTCGAACCCCGGCATCATTATTTAATTAAATTTAATTTAATTAAGTCGCAACGGAAAAATTCATTAATTCAGAATTAAACGAACCCGGGCCCGAGCGAGGTTGCGTATTGGATCAGCCGACTTAAATTTGGAGTTTAAAAGTGGTGGGACCCACTTCACTTACATCAACTTGTTGGACATTTGATGGAAGTGGTTGGGCATATTTTATGGCTTTGATTTAGTAGAAGTAAGGCTTGCTTTACTTGTTTTACACACAAGCCAATTTCAACACACAAACTCTATATATAAATTAAGTCAACTTTGGAAGTTGTATGTGGTTATATTCACAGCAAACACAATTCTCTTCTTTCCTCACTGCCGAGCTTCTTCTTCTTCATCTTCTTGTGTTTTGTTTCAAAACCAAGTTAGCTAGCACTCAAATGAGTCAAATGAGGTGATAGGGAGACTTATCCATGAGTTTGGAATCTCATTCACAAAGCTTGGAAGCTCAACATACATCAAAGAAAGCTTGGAGCAACAAACATGGAGGCAAAGTTTTGAACTCTCCGCCAACATCCAAGCCGATCAAAGTGAGTATTTCCGTTACTTTAATTTGCGTATTCACACATTTCATTTGCTTAATTGATCTTGGTTTGACCTAGAAAACCCAACAATGGTATCAGAGCCATAATTGAGCATGAAATTGACTTAGGGTTTATATACTTGAATTTGGGTAATTTTGCTTGGAGCATGATTTTGTCAAATTGAGTGTTTGGTTATGTTTGAATTATGATAACTTAGAGTTATGCATGATTAATTTGGATAAAATTTGATTAGAAAATTTTTCCCTATTTCTTTATGAAGGCCGAATGTAACTAGAACCCTAGCTCTTGGTGATTTTTGAATTTTAGATAATTGGATGTGTTTAAAATGCATGAGATATATTAGTTTGTGATTTAATTGGATTGAAATCAAAATTGATATAAAAAGTCCATAATTACCGAGAGCCTTATAAGCATGTTGGATTGATTTTGCTTCAATTATGTTGGACATGAATTGATAATATAAAGCATGATTAATTAGTGTAATTGGTGTTTTGGAAATATTGATTTAACTAATTCATTATGGCTAATACACTTTAGTTAATTAAATTGTGATATTGGGAATATTGGAATTTAATTAATTAGGCTTAATTTGGAATTGGGCTATTAATGTTGTACTTGGGCTTAATGGGCTTGGTTGGGCCAAGTTTGGTTTAGGTTAATTGGTTGGATCCAATTAGGCCTAAAACCATTTCCATAAAGTCCAAATATAATAAATGGGCCTTTAAATTTTAATTGGGCCTAAATTGATTTTTTGAAAAGGGTGATTCCTTATTGGGCTTTGGTTGCCAAAGTCCATGCCTTATAAATTAATTGAAAGCCCATTGGACTTTAATTAAATTGACATTGGATGTTAATTGGGCTTTGAGACCCGTTAAGATTAGATTTAGAATATAAGTCGCAAAGGCTCATTAATAAAATGTAATTATTTAATTTGGAATTAAATAAAGAATTAGTATTGAATACGAATTAAATTGGATTTAATATTATAGTTTGATATAATTCAAGAATTCGTACTTTGAGTACTTATTCTTAAAACGAGTTGGACTCGCGCAAATCAAATCGTTGTTTGAACATTGTATGGTCATTAATCAAAGATTAATTAATTGGATTATATTGATTGATAACATGCTTTGTGTGAATACATGGATGTATGAATAATGTATATCTGATGGATATTAGATGGGTGAGGGCAATTTTGGAAATTATTGTAATAAATTTAGAATTTATTAAATTAGACATGCGTGTCCAGCCTATTACCTCTTGATTCTTTGTATTTCTCTTCTCACCTATTCCCCTCAATGTAAATGAGGTTTCTTTAGAAGTGTTATGTAATTGGGTAGAAGTAAGAATAATGCTAGCCGGGAGAGGAAAGAGAGAGATTTGTTCTAGGAACAAATTGTATTATATATTCATCCGCATATCATTATTAATTTATTTATCGCGCCTTATTATGCTTTTAGAATGCATATTTAAGGGTGTATGATGAGACCTAATCAAAGATAATTAATTGGTTGCCAATTACGCGAAAAACCCTCAACAAATATTAAGCGTTTTCCTTCTATTGAATGATTCATTCTCAAGATCCAAGATTGGCACTGGTTTGTTGGCCAAAGTCAAGACCTTTGTCCATCGCGGATGTGTTTGAATCATGAAAGCTTTGTTCCATATCACATATCTTGTCCAAGTTGTGATTTATTGGCCAAAGTCAAGATCACTTCTTGTCCATCGACATCGATTACGAAGCTTTCCAAGGTCAATGGGTCCCGCTTAACTTAAATCATTAAGCTTGTTGTGCCAAAGCCAATGCTTAGTTGATTCAGAGAAAAAAATTAGGGAATATATCAGATATATTGGCATATATTAGATATATATTTCGGACTTGGATGTCCACCTACTGGATCTAGAAATTGGATGAGATCCAATTGATCTTAGAGATCTACCTAGTTAAATATCATACAGCTTGTTGGTCAAAGTCAAGGTTGTGTGTTATTTAACGGGATCCTAGCCCACTAGGAAACGAGGTTTCCCGAGTACTCAACAGAGGGTAGAGGCTCGCCGAAAAAATAGTGGGAGGCAAGTATTAAATTTGCAATTTCGTTTAGATACTTGCCAATACGCGCTCATTTCATTTTTCGTCATTATTTAAATATATATTAGTTGGACTAATATTTAATTGTTGTTTTAAATTAGACAGTTGGACTGTATTCAAACTACTTCAATTTATAATTGATTATATAATTGGATTATAGTAATCAATATATTTGAATTTAACCAATCAAATTATAGTTGATTATATATAGTTAGACTATAGTAATCATTATATTTAATAGCACCCGATATCGTTGATTGGATAGTTGGACTATTGGAATCAAGATAACTGAAAATTTAGCGTTTAGAACATAATCCTGGGTGAAAATGTCTTTAAACGGCTCCAATTTTCAGATTGGGAATAAAACCTCAGGATAGTCCTGGGAACTGAGAAGTTATTCTATTTGATAGAGAAACATCTCGGGCCTGAGCCTGGAGTTGAGCGAATAGTGGAGCATGAGTTTTGGAAGACTCATGGTAATGATAACTTTTGTGCTCAATCTGTTATGCTTACCGCAATGACTCTTTAATTTCGTCGTCAAAATTAAGGATTAGATCATTGTACTAAGATGATGAAATTAAAGATCTTCATAGATCTATTCTTAGATCTTAGAAGTACAAATTGCAAAAGAAGCTATTTCTCTCATGTATGTCAGAGAGTACATCTGTCGAGCATTAGGTGTCGCAGATGATTGCTGACATCAATCAGCTAGGTTAGCTGGGCATTACCTACGTGGCCGAGACTACCAAAGATTTGATCTTATAGTCTCTACCCGAAAGCTGGGGCAAGTTCATTAAGAACCAAGAGTAAACTCTTGGAGAGCTGACGGCTATGCTCAAGGAGGCAAAGCCAGAGCTTCTAAAAATGGGCAAAGGAAAAATCGTCACACTCTTCTAAGAAGACAAAGAATATATCCCAAGATGTCTGCCTAAACTGTGGCAAACGGGGTCACTGGATGCGTGACTGCCATATGGACAAGGCAGACATGAAGAAAGTGAAGGCGGGGCAAGGCTTCGGCTTCAAGAAAGTTTGTCATAAACATGTTCACTATTAGTTTCAAAATTGGATTTTTGATATTAAACGTGGTACATAAATATGTAATGATGTGCAGAATCTGCTGATAAGCTGGAGACTGACTTCAATTGAGATCGACCTACGAGTCGGAAACGGGACGAAAGTCACTGTTTTAACCGTAGAATCCTAAGTTTAGGAACTACCCTTCGGGTATGTACTTAAATTATGAAACTGTTATAATGTACCTAGTTTGACTAGAAACATTATCTCTATATCTAAGTTTAACCCGTTGCGGGTATACCTTTATATTCTAGAACACTAAGTGTTTTATTTTATAAAGATGATATTGAGATAAACACATTAGATGTGAATAACAGTATTTATATTTTGAATATAAATGAATCTCAAATATATGACATGACAAACAAATAGCTCAAACTGAATAAATCAGTTGAGACTTATTAGTGGCATTATTTTCTTAGACACATTAACAAGACTCGTATATCCATACTTTCGAAGAGTGGATACTAGGACGGATTTGATTCTAATTCAAATGATATCTATGAATCTAGTTTATCAAGCAAAATGCTTAAAACACCTTTTACTTGGTAAAAGTACAAGTGCCACCGATTTGTTAGTCCTAGTTCATAGTGACGTAAGTGGGCCCATATCTAGCTAGGCTAGAGGTGGATATGAATACTTCGTAACCTTTACGGATGTGGCAACGCGTTATGGTTATGTGTTTCTTGTGAAACACAAATCAGAAACTTTTAAAGTTTCGACTCGAAGTAGACAGGCAGACTGGCTAAAGTATTAAACCGTCACGGTTAGACCGTGGTGGAAAATACTTAAGCAATAAGTTTCTCAAATATTTGAAAGAATATAGTATTTTTTTCATAAAGGACTCCTCTCGGAACACCTCAATTTGATGGTGTGTCCGAACAGAGAAACCGAACTTTGTTGGACATGGTAAGGTTAATTATGAGTCGCTCTGAGCTACCATTTTCCTTCTAGGGATACGCATTCAACAATGCAATACTTATTTTGAATAAGGTTCCATGAAAATCTGTTAGACAGACTTCATATTAGATATTAACAGAAAAGAAACTAGGTTTCTCATTCCTGAAGATTTGGGTATGTTGGGCATATGTTTGGATGATACCAAACTAAAACCCAAATCAGATAAGTGCCTAATTTGTAGGTTATCCTAGGGAAACCAAAGTATAGTACTTATACAACTCACAAGAGAACAATGTAATTGTTGCTCTCCATGCGGTATTCCTAAGAGGAATTCCCATATACAGTGGTAAGTGGGAGGAAAGTAAAACTCGATAAAAATCGGAGTAATACTATTTAAAGCACCGATTCCTTAATGGAACACAAACAGTTTGTCAGGGATGAAACTGTACCACAATCTTCGAATACACAAGAACCACGTAAGTCGGAGAGAGTCAGAAAACAACCTGAGAGGTATGGGTTTCTAATCTCACCTCGTAAAGATGTCAATCTTATTGAGGAACACGAACCGACTACGTATGAGAAAGTGATACAAGGTATCGACTCCCTATTATGGAAAAGTGTTATGATGTCTGAAATGGATTCCATGTATACCAACCAATTTTAGACACTGGTTGTTGTACCGGAAGACATTGTGCCTATTGGTACTATATGAGTCTTCAAGGAAGACATATATGGATGGCAACATACAAACGTACAAAGCTAGGCTTATGGCGAAAAAGGTATCGTTATCAACATTGTGTTGATTACGACGAAACCTTTTATCCGTTGCCATGATTAAATCCATTAGGATAATGCTTGCTAATGCTGCATGTTTCATTTATGAAATATGGCAGCTGAACGTCAAAATCGCTTTCCTTAAACGGAAACCTTATGGAGGATGTTTACAACATCCTGACGGTTTTGTCATACCAAAACATGCAAACAAGGTTTGCAAGTTAATTCGGTCTATTTATGGATTGAAGCAAGCATTGCATTCTTGGAACTAGCTTTTTGATGTAATCATAATAGTATATGATTTAATTCAAAACGAAAATGATTATTGTGTATATAAGGAGGTTAGTGGGAGTGCACTGACAGTGATTGTCCTAAATAATGATGATATATCATTTCTTGGAAATGACATTCCCATAATACAATCGGTGAAAGCTTGGCTTTCATGAAAATTCTCCATAGAATACTTGGGAGAAACAACCTTTATTCTAGGAATAAGGATCTACTGTGATATATCTAAAAGTTGTTGGCACTCTTTGAGAACTTGTACATTTTGAAATGTATGTGACCTAGAGTCTCACATGCTTTGAGCATATGGAGTCACAATCGGGCCAATCCAAGTGATGGTCACTAGATTGATGTTAAGAACGTCCTTAAGTATCTTAGATGAACTAAGGATACTTTCTTAAGCTATGGAGGAGGAGAACTTGAAGTGACTGGGTTCACCGTTTCATGTTTCCAAAACCAAAAATAACGACTGTAAGTCGTAATAAGGGTACTAAAAGTTTGAATAATGGAATAGTGAGTTGGAAATCTTCCAAGCAAGACACTGTTGCCGAATAAACAACAAAAGTGAAATATTGCTGCAGCTGAGGCAGCAAAAGAAGCATTTTGGATATATATAATCCTAATCAGATTAGGTATAATTATGTTAGCAGCTGAGTTAGGCCTCAACACATGCTAAAGAATTAATGGTCTCATCAACGATCCAAGTATATACTCCAACTATTTCATCTGATTCGTCAGATCATACATCGTGGCGATGTGATGATCGAATAAATCGCATCAGATGATAACATTGCAAATCCGCTGACGAAAGCTATTTCTCAGCAGAAGTTTGAGCGACCCGTACATAGTTCAGGTGTAGGATACTTGAGTGATTGGCTATAGGCCAAGTGGGAGATTGTTGGATAATTATGACCCAAAGCATCACTATTTGTACAGAACATGGTGTTGTTGTACAAATTAACTATGTGACAAATGAAATTGCTCTTTTATCATTTGTAATTAGATTACCAAGATATATAAATGATAAAATTCCATATGATTAGTACCAGATTAATAAGATATGGGACAATATTAATCCACTAAGGTTTAATCATTAAATATCCCTAGTCGTAGTATTATCGAGATTGGACATCGATAATGCGGAATAAACTAGTATTGCACTTGTGCGTGTTATGGGAGCATAACGACATAATTCTTATATATTTGGGTATTGGATACTCATGCAAGTGTAATAGGAGGTTGTGTTTACCGATGGTACGGAAACAGCTTCGCTCTGGATAGACCCCACAGAATTTCATTGGTAGTATGACTATGTGTCTTTGGGAGTCCGAATCAGGGTAGGTGTATTTGGTCTTAACCTGAGACTTACATCCATAATACTTGCGATAATCAATATACTTTGGTTTTGGTCGTCCGGGGCTTTAACATGTTCTGTGTACGCCTCTTCTGGGTATATTGAGAATCATAGTGTATTGGGTGTGATGTCAAGATGGAAGTATCACTCCAGTCATATGGAGATGATGATCACGTAGGATACGGAACTAGTACTCTTATGTACTGTAGTCATCGGGATAATATGACTAGGTCATGCTTATCCGATTATAGAGACTAGTTACCAGAGATCCAATATATGCTTCGTACGAGGCAGACACAATTCCAACCCCAAGCCTAACATGTGACATTCGAAACTGGATCGTAATACACAATACTACGTATACTACGTATGACATAGATTTCATATTTCTTAAAATAATATTTCTGGAGAATTGGGTAGGCACGGTGTTTTGCTAGAAGCCAACCATGTCTTGTAAATCGGTAAGAACGTGGTACTAGATACGCACATATTCAGATACTCCGATGAACTGATTTACTACCAACATATCCAGGGATCTCATGGGTCGCCTCCCAAAGATTCACCGATGATATTTGACTCGAACAGAATTAATCTGGGATTAATTATGAGAGAGAGAAAATTAATCTGGGATTAATTACGGTAATAATTAATCTAGGAATTAATTATCATAGAGAGAAATCAATCTAGGATTAATTGCGTCGAGAATTTATCTGGGATTAAATTCGTCGAGAAGAGAGAACGCGATTAATTTGGAATTAATCGGTAAAGTAAATTAATAGTTAAATTGGATTTTACTATTCAATTTATTTATTTGGGCTAAAATAATATATCAGATATATTAATTGAAATTAGATTTCAATGTGGAATTAAAATTGGATTTTAATTCAAGCAAACGAATTAATTTAGAATTAATTCGCGAGCGACTTCCGTAATAATTTTGCTAGGCATCATTATTTAATTAAATTGGATTTAATTAAGTCGCAACGGAAAAATTCGTTAATTCGGAATTAAACGAACCCGGGCCCGAGCGAGGTTGCTTGTTGGATTAGCCGACTTAAATTTGGAATTTAAAAGTGGTGGGACCCACTTCACTTACATCAACTTGTTGGACATTTGATGGAAATGGTTGGGCATTTTTATGGCTTTGATTTATTAGAAGTAAGGCTTGCTTTACTTGTTTTACACACAAGCCAATTTCAACACACAAACTCTATATATAAATTAAGTCAACTTTGGAAGTTGTATGTGGTTACTATTCACAGCAAACACATTTCTCTTCTCTCCTCACTACCGAGCTTCTTCTTCTCCATCTTCTTGTGTTTTGTTTCAAAACCAAGTGAGCTAGCACTCAAAGGAGTCAAATGAGGTGATAGGGAGACTTATCCATGAGTTTGGAACCTCATTCACAAAGCTTGGAAGCTCAACATACATCAAAGAAAGTTTGGAGCAACAACCATGGAGGCAAAGTTTTGAACTCTCCGCCAACATCCAAGCCGATCAAAGTGAGTATTTCCGCTACTTTACTTTGCGTATTCACACATTTCATTTGCTTAATTGATCTTGGTTTGACCTAGAAAACCCAACAGTGAATCCATCCAATAATATTCTAATGATGAATTGGTTATCCTATATTTGTGTATTATATTAGTTGAATAACCTGTAACACTAAGATATCCACAAGCCTCTTCCGATGGTCGAGTGAAAATTTCCAAAGTAGATTAATTAACTATATTTCTATGTTAACTAAATCACCTCGAATTCATTAAGAACAAGTTCCAATTATAGCTACATCTGCCCTACAGGTATATTTCTATCATTGAGGGAAATCTCTAAGATAAGATTGTGTGCTATTGAATCTAAGGCTAAACCTAAAATTCCTTTGTCAAATTTATCTAAGTTTACCACATCAATCTTATTAGTGATTAGGCAATAGGAAGCATTAAGCATAAGATTCAATAAATAAACTAAAACATCCCACATAATATAAGAAAATCAATTTATAAGTTCATAAATACGGGTTCATCACACCCTAAATTAGAGATTTAGTTACTACACATGCTCAGAAACTCTAAATAATTAAACAAAGATAAACAAAACATTAAGGAATTAAAGGAAAGAATAAACTATGTCGAGAGTCGTCAGTCATTCGCTTCTTCATGTTGAGTTCCTGTGTCGTGCTCCTTTCATGTGTTCTTGACTTTTCCCTCAGAAAATCTCTTTGGAGGCTATAATTTTAGGTTATGAAACTCTCATCTAGCTTTGTCACGTGCATCCTTTTATGATATCTCAACCTTAATGACCTAAAATAAATTCTCAATATTTTAGGATTCTTCATTTTTTAACTCTTCTAATTTAATATGTTTCCAAATTAAATTTTTTCTTCAATTATCTTACTTGTCGCATGAGAATTTCCAAATTAACAGCTTTTATTACCCTCTTTCACTGCTTATTTCCAAAACCTATTTAAATCCACACAATAAAATAAATTAAGAGAAAATAAATAAAATAAATTATAAACTAACTTAAAATTAATTAAAAAGGTAATGAAAATAACAGATAAAATATAAGCTCATCAAATACCCTCAAACTTAATATTTTGCTAGTCCTCGAGCAAAAAATAAAATTAATAAAATAAATAAATAAATAAAAATTAATTAACCTAAGCCACTTTCGTAAGGATCATGATTGCATTTAGTGTATGCAACAAGCCTTTAAACCCCTAGGCAGTCATAGTGGACGAGTTAATTAAAGAAATCAAAGAGTGTTGAAACAATATCTCATTGCACCTGTCAATAATTTATGGGAAGATATTTTTTTTTTTTATTGGATCACTCTCGGACATGAAGACTTTAACCTATCAGGATTCGAGTTATCGTTATCTTCTGAATTTGTAAAATCATGCGCTCTTTAATGATGTTTGATTTTTGGCTCCTTTGCCTTTGATGACTTGCCTGTTGATGATATATATTTTATTCTTTTGCACTCTATAGTTTCACTCTCTGTGAGTTGGTGACTTTGTTTTGTTTTGGTGACTTTGTTTTGTTTTACTTTATTTTGTTTTTTTTTTTTTTTCAGAAAATCCCTCATTTCTATATAAAAAAAATGATTTCAGAACAGTCATATTCAAACACTTATATCTACTTCATCCGGATTTCAAATAATAATCCGTAAAAATCTTCATACACTTAACATCTATATCTACAACTTCATCAATGAATCTCTCTCATATTTGTAATTATACAATATCAAAGTCAATCCCAAAATCACCACATACATACTATAGAACCCAGATCGATTTTTACTAAAACATACATATTTTTATGCTTGAGTATCTGCTCTACGATCCGTAAAATCCAGGTAAAATTGTTTCAAGTCATGGTACATTTTGGTCATGGCTGGATGCATCACATATGAAAACGTGTGGGAAATATCTAATAATTTCTCCTTCAAGTCTAGAATCGACGACGAGACCACAAGTCTGCTTTGGTACATAAGGAGATTTTCATGATCAACCTTGTAATCACTGTCATACGATACAATTTCCTTCAACTTCTGAATGTATGATCTGTAGCTTGAGCTCTCTTGATTTCATCCAACATCATCAGCTTAACTTGCACGTGGGCAACTAGTGCTGCTGAATCTGAAAGTCGGAACTGCACACCATCTCACATGCATCATTGCCACTTCTTTACCATCTTCCTCATGGATATAGGCAGATGCGATAAACTGCCCAAGGATTTCTTGCTAAGCGCATCTGCAACCACATTGGCTTTCCCAGGATGATAATAGATCAAGCAGTCATAGTCCTTTAACAACCCCACCCAACATCTTTGCCTCAAGTTCAACTCATTCTGTTTTGTAATGTACTTAAGGCTCTTATGATTTGTATAAATTTCAAATGTCTCACCATAGAGATAATGCCTCCAAATTTTTAGAGCATAAACAACTGCCACCATTTCTAGATCGTGTATAAGGTAGTTCTGCTCATACCCCTTAAGTGGCTGAGATGCATACGCAATAACTCTGCCATGCTGCATCAAAACACATCCCAATCCGACCCTAGAAGCATCACAACAAACTGTGAACCCTCTAGTCTCTGAAGGCAATGCCAAAACATGTGCTGAAACTAAACGTCTTTTAAGCTCCTGGAAGCTATGCTCACAAGAATCTTTGTAACATCCCCAGTACAGATATATTACCGGCAGATGATGGATCCTCACCACCACCCTGAGCCTCTGACTATATCTTACTTTTCTCAATTATTTCCCTACTGTGTTATCATTACTAACATTAATAAAATTATTTTCATAATCTAATTCATGATATAAGATTATATTCACTTATATTAAATAAACACTTATACTTTATATTTGCAATTATATACACATTTCGACTTGACTCACACCGATATACATGCATTCTATCTAAATGCGAATGACAAACTCTGCATGACGGACCCATACTTAGTGACGAGAGGAGTGACATCTCTTATCCTCAATCCATGTGTCCAAATCAACTATAACTCACCAGATATTAGATACTACTACCTGTAAAATCTGTGGAATAGGGGGTGTGAGTTTATAAAGACCCAGTGAGTAGATACTAAAAAAACTTGAAATAATATTGTTGTGAATAAACACACAATAATAGAGGTGAATTGAGAGAAAACTTCTTTTTATATATACCCACAAAAGAATTACAAAGCTTATAATCTAAGCTTTACAAAAAACTCTCAAACACTTTACTCTCTATCTTTCCTCACGTTTTTGGGATGCTGATAACAATGGGAGGGCTCTCTTTTTATAGTGCCCAAACCGCGTGCTACAGTAACACGCGGTTGGGCAGTTGGCAACTGACCGGCGTAAACACACACGTATAACGCAAGCGCACGTATCGTTCAAGTAGTATAAAAATATCGATCCCACGAGGACTTAATTCCTACTGTTGTTATTAATTGTTGAATCTATTTATTTACACAATATCTAATTAAAGGGAGAAGAGAATGATTGTTTGATTGGTTGAAAGTGGTTTTACAAAAATAAATAAATAAATAAAAAGACAAAAGAAAATATTAAGGAAAATAACAAAAGACACAAAGATCTAGGGTTGTGATTTCTTTTAATATCATTTTAAAGATGAAGTGGTTATCTTAAAGTTGGTAATATATTGATTTTTTAACTTGGAACACTAAATTATGTGTAAGCCTCTGTCGATGGTCAGACACAAATACCCAGTTTAACCCAATTGAACCATATGTCTATGTCAACCAAATATCTGGATTCATTAAGTTTAAGTTCCAATTATGGCTACCCCCGCCCGACAGGTATATTCCTATCCTGTAAGGAAATCTATTAAAGGGTTATCTATCCTCAAGGAAGATCGTGGGTTATTAAGTCTAAGGCTGAAACCTAAAATCCCTATGTCTAGTTCATTTTAGATTTACCATATCAATTTTATTAATGGCCAGTTATTAAAAAAGCATTAAGATTAAGACTCAATAAATAAATCTTTATATTACCCAAATTATAATTTAACCCCTTATAAACCGGTGATATTAAAAGTCATCACAACTCAGAAAACTAACTCATAACTAGGACTAGTAAAAACATAAAAGTAAAAGACATAAAGTAAAAAAGCTGAAAAATAAATTACAATAAAATAAAATGCTAAGGTAAAAGGAATTACTTTTACTACTACTAATTTAGATATCTCCCATAAAATAATATATAAACTTGTGATAATATTACCAACCGACCATTCTGGCGGTATCCTGATTAAGTCAAATTAAGTCCAACCAGCCATTAAGGCGGAACCAAAAGTAAATTTACCAACCGACCAGTCTGGCGGTATCCGTGATTAGTCAGGTTTAAACCAGATTAAAATTAAATTACCAACCGACCAATATAGCGGTATCCCTTATTAAGTCAATATTTTAAATAGTTAATATATTATTTTTACGAGAGATTAATCTAAATAGTAATAGTAGAAGAATTACCTTTCACCATAGCTGAAAAAGTTACTTCAACATGGTGAATAGTAAAAACTGTAAAAAGTAAAAAATAAAAATTAAATTACTATTATTACAAAAGGTAATTAAAATAAATTACAAACTAAAAATAAAAAAAACTAAAAATTCTAGAGAGAGAAACTCTCTCTAGAGAGAGAAATCAAGAGAGAGAAAGGTGTTTAAAATTCTGAAATTTCGCGCTGAATTTATAGGCAGATTTTTCACTATTCCAGTGTCGCGACGCTGGATTCGTCGACGTGGCACGCTGAGGAGACGACACGTAGCAAGGCGGCTGACTGTTCACGCGACACGTGTCAAGGCGGCTAAGACTCAATGATTGTGATGACGTCATTGATGACGTCATGCTGACGCGGCGACGACGTGGCGATGACGTGGCATGACGTGGCATGGCGGCTGACTGTTCACTTGTCGGCACAATAGGATTGCGACACGTGGCGACACGTGTCAAGTTGTGATTGGCTGAGGCTGACGTGGCAAGTTGACTCGGTTGACCTGCTGACGTGGACGATGATGTGGCACGACACGTGGCAAGGTTGACTCGTTGACCGCTGACATGGCTGATGACGAGGCGACACGTGTCAAGTCTGAGTGTCGGCAGCATATGATGATGACACGTGGCACGGCGCATGTTAGCAGATCGGCTGTGATGGTGACACGTGGCACGGCACATTTTAGCAAAGTCAAAACTTCTCAAATTGTTGACCGTTGACCAGGCGCATGTTAGCAGGTTCGGCTCACGCTGGGCGTCGCGGCGTGCAGTGTTCCAGCGTCGCGACTCGCAGAAGACGAAAATATCCCTGTTGACGCATTTTTGTCCGGTTTTGCCCCAAATTGCCTCCAGTGCTGTCCAAACTTTATTTATCTGCAAGATAACAATAAAACACATCAAAACGTTCATAAAACTTAAGAAACTATACAAAATATTAAGTTAAATGAGTGGGAAATAGTGATATAAATACCACTCATCACACCCCCAAACCTAACATTTTGCTAGTCCTCGAGCAAAATACAAAATAAAAATAACATAATAAAATTTAACTAAGCCACTTTCGTAGGGATCACGGTTGCATTTAGCATATGCAACAAGCCTTTAAACCCCTAGGTGTCCCTAGTGGACGAGTTGTAGTCTCGTGAGGGTTTACAGCAATGATACCCACAAACATTTTACAAAAGTAAAAAGTTAGTAAAACTAATGCACACAAAAGCAAAAAGACAAGAGAAAAGAGAATAAAGAAAGTTAGTGACTAATCAGGTGAAAATTTTACTCCAAGTTACTAGTTGTTTTATTTCTTTCTAAATTACCGAATAAGTAAATTCTCCGATTATTTTTACCATTCTTCATATATACAGCCAACAGAATATTAATTAACTCATTTTGCCCACAACAGTCATAAGTGCAGTTGATAAGAGAGTAATATTTTTGTCCTAAAGTTCTATCAGATTTCGCACCTTTTTGTAGCAATGGAATAATTTTTGATTTTTTCTGATTTTTTTTTTTTTTTTTTGGCAAAATCATGTCTTGCGACGGATAAATCCATAGGGACGCGTCTCAAAAGGTGACTCCTTACTCGGCCGTCTCTTCTGGATTGACTTTGTATCTTCGTGATTTTGTCAAATTTTTATTTTGAAAATCCCGCTTGCACTGGCCCTTTTTTTGTCCTGAAAAATTCCGTTTTTAATTTTTCCTGCAAAACTAACACAAAAATTAAAAAGTTCACACAAAATATGAAAAATAAATTACAACAAATTGCATGGGTTGCCTCCCTGCTAGCGCTAAATTTTTCGTCTTCAGCCAGACGTGAATGAAATCCATATGTTAAGGAGGTTTCAATGTCGTTTTGGATATCCGATTAAAGACAATCCCGTGAGCGTTGCTTTTGAATGGTCTCTTCCAACGGTAAAGTGGCAAAAAATATTTTGTCTCATTCAGTGCTCGTACCACCTTTTTAACTTTTGTTGCTCCAGTGATTCCTGCAAAGAAAGAAAGAAAATCAGGAGGTTGTATGGTGCTTGACTTGGAATGGAAATTCCATTCTGTCAAGCTTCTGGGTGATATCTTTGATTTGTACTCCCCAAAACAGCGATGTTTTTCCTGAATGCTCTGGATTTTTATTAAGTTCTGACAGTTGCTCCTCCATTTGCTCTGTTTCTTGCTCCACCTGAGGATGAAAAGATGAGTGAGACATTAGGTCTTCATCCTCTGATTCGGGTGAAATGATTGGCTCAAGTTGATCTTCTTCAAACATTTGTGAAAAACATTCTCCAAGATCTTCATTTTGAGGATACAGAATTCCATCCTCAATTTTTGATGCAGTTGGTAGAAATATTTCAGCTTCATCCTCGTCAGAATCTGAATAATAGAAATCAAATCGAGACTTTGCCGATTCAAGTTCCTGAACTGATATATCTGGTTGTTGATACTGCTCAGCCTCCTCATCTGTTGACGTGTCATTGTGAAATGATGGTACTCGAAGGCTTCATCAGTGTCATCTGAGAATGGTTCTTGAGGTATATAGTTCTGGTTTTCTGTAATTTGTCTGATTTGATCTGTCATTCTCTGTATGGATTCTGTTTGACTCTGAATTTGTGCATCAAATTGAGCTGTCTGTTCTTTGAACATGTGAATCAATTGATCTTCCTCAAATGGTTCTGGTTGTTGATAAGGATCGAAGGAAGATGGTGGATAAGATGAAAAATGTGATTCTGTGAAATGTGATGGTTCTTCGTACCATGAAGGATCTTGATAGTTCTGCCACCCTGGATGGTAGTTGTATTCGCAATAATCGCTTGGGTGGTCACCATTACATATGTCACATCTCCACATTGAATTATGTTGAGCAAATGTAGTATTGTTTGTTTCTGGCATCCAGTGATAATCATTGGGCTCGACAACAGGCCTCAGAAAACCGGACTGTTGCTCCCAGATTTGGGTGTATCTTCTTGTAAAGCACGTAATCTTTCAATCTCCCAGTAATGTTCCATTTAAAGTCACCTGAAATCAAAAGAAAGAAATAAAAATTACAGATAAAAATAAAGAAAATTAGATACAAGTAAATTAGATAGCTTCAAAATTAACAACTCAAGAAATATAAGTCCCCGGCAACGGCGCCAAAAACTTGACCGGCGTAAACACACACGTATAACGCAAGCGCACGTATCGTTCAAGTAGTATAAAAATATCGATCCCACGAGGACTTAATTCCTACTGTTGTATTAATTGTTGAATCTATTTATTTACAAATATCTAATTAAAGGGAGAAGAGAATGATTGTTTGATTGGTTGAAAGTGGTTTTACAAAAATAAATAAATAAATAAAAAGACAAAAGAAAATATTAAGGAAAATAACAAAAGACACAAGATCTAGGGTTGTGATTTCTTTTAATATCATTTTAAAGATGAAGTGGTTATCTTAAAGTTGGTAATATATTGATTTATTAACCTGGAACACTAAATTATGTGTAAGCCTCTGTCGATGGTCAGACACAAATACCCAGTTTAACCCAATTGAACCATATGTCTATGTCAACCAAATTATCTGGATTCATTAAGTTTAAGTTCCAATTATGGAACCCCGCCCGACAGGTATATTCCTATCCTGTAAGGAAATCTATTAAAGGGTTATCTATCCTCAAGGAAGATCGTGGGTTATTAAGTCTAAGGCTGAAACCTAAAATCCCTATGTCTAGTTCATTTTAGATTTACCATATCAATTTTATTAATGGCCAGTTATTAAAAAAGCATTAAGATTAAGACTCAATAAATAAATCTTTATATTACCCAAATTATAATTTAACCCCTTATAAACCGGTGATATTAAAAGTCATCACAACCTCAGAAAACTAACTCATAACTAGGACTAGTAAAAACATAAAAGTAAAAGACATAAAGTAAAAAAGCTGAAAAATAAATTACAATAAAATAAAATGCTAAGGTAAAAGGAATTACTTTTACTACTACTAATTTAGATATCTCCCATAAAATAATATATAAACTTGTGATAATATTACCAACCGACCATTCTGGCGGTATCCTGATTAAGTCAAATTAAGTCCAACCAGCCATTAAGGCGGAACCAAAAGTAAATTTACCAACCGACCAGTCTGGCGGTATCCGTGATTAGTCAGGTTTAAACCAGATTAAAAATTACCAACCGACCAATATAGCGGTATCCCTTATTAAGTCAATATTTTAAATAGTTAATATATTATTTTTACGGGAGATTAATCTAAATAGTAATAGTAGAAGAATTACCTTTCACCCTAGCTGAAAAAGTTACTTCAACATGGTGAATAGTAAAAACTGTAAAAAGTAAAAAATAAAAATTAAATTACTATTATTACAAAAGGTAATTAAAATAAATTACAAACTAAAAATAAAAAAAACTAAAAATTCTAGAGAGAGAAACTCTCTCTAGAGAGAGAAATCAAGAGAGAGAAAGGTGTATAAAATTCTGAAATTTCGCGCTGAATTTATAGGCAGATTTTTCACTATTCCAGCGTCGCGACGCCAAGGATCTCAGCGTCGCGACGCTGGATTCGTCGACGTGGCACGCTGAGGAGACGACACGTAGCAAGGCGGCTGACTGTTCACGCGACACGTGTCAAGGCGGCTAAGACTCAATGATTGTGATGACGTCATTGATGACGTCATGCTGACGCGGCGACGACATGGCGATGACGTGGCATGACGTGGCGTGGCGGCTGACTGTTCACTTGTCGGCACAATAGGATTGCGACACGTGGCGACACGTGTCAAGTTGTGATTGGCTGAGGCTGACGTGGCAAGTTGACTCGGTTGACCTGCTGACGTGGACGATGATGTGGCACGACACGTGGCAAGGTTGACTCGTTGACCGCTGACATGGCTGATGACGAGGCGACACGTGTCAAGTCTGAGTGTCGGCAGCATATGATGATGACACGTGGCACGGCGCATGTTAGCAGATCGGCTGTGATGGTGACACGTGCACGGCGCATTTTAGCAAAGTCAAAACTTCTCAAATTGTTGACCGTTGACCAGGCGCATGTTAGCAGGTTCGGCTCACGCTGGGCGTCGCGGCGCGCAGTGTTCCAGCGTCGCGACTCGCAGAAGACGAAAATATCCCTGTTGACGCATTTTTGTCCGGTTTTGCCCCAAATTGCCTCCGTGCTGTCCAAACTTATTTATCTGCAAGATAACAATAAAACACATCAAAACGTTCATAAAACTCAAGAAACTATACAAAATATTAAGTTAAATGAGTGGGAAATAGTGATATAAATACCACATCAGCAACTTTGCCAACTTGCAGACTTGTTGCATGAAGCAGCTGGCAGCATGCTTTCGGTGCTCATGCTTGCTAGCTGCTTCATGCTGTCTTCCAACAAATCTCCCCCTCGGTGAAGATTTCCCAAAATCTGAGCCGACCATCAATCATCCAAATCGGATCCTCCAAAGGATCCTCCCCTGGCTGCATCTGTGTGACTGCCTACGTACCCTGAGAAGGGATCAAGCCAATCGTAGTTCTCTGAATCTCCCCACTTTGACTATGTGGAGAGTTTTGTCATCCCGGCTATGGCACGACAGATTTCAAGCTTCTCCTTCGGTAAAACCTTGGTGAACATATCGGCACCGTTGTCGTCGGTGTGAATTTTCCTGAGTTCTAACAGCCTTGAGCTCAGGACGTCCCGTATCCAGTGATACCTTACATCGATATGTTTTGACCTTGAATGAAATGTGGAATTTTTACCGAGATAGATAGCACTGTGACTATCACAGTACAAAATGTACTTCTCCTGCTTGAAACCCAATTCCTGGACGAATGTCTTCATCCACAGCAATTCCTTGCAAGCTTCTGTAGCTGCAATGAATTCTGCCTCTGTTGTAGATAGTGCAACACACCTCTGCAACCTTGACTGCCATGCCACAGCTCCTCCTGAGAGAGTAATCAGATACCCCGAAGTAGACTTTCGGGTATCCACTCTCCTGCCATATCCGAATCGGTGTAGCCCATCAACACTGGTTTGTCACTGCTTCCAAAACATAACCTCATTTGGATGTGCCTCGTAGATACCGCATGATCCATTTGATAGCATTCCAGTGTTCCCGTCCTGGGTTTGACATAAAACCGGCTGACCAATCCAACTGCGTGTGCTAAGTCTGGCCTCGTACACCATGGCATACATAAGACTTCCCACTGCTGAGGTGTATGGAACCTGTTTCATTTCCTCCTTCGCTGTCTCAGTAGAGGGACTCTGCTGCGTACTCAATCTAAAGTGGGTAGCAAGAGGAGTGCTAACCGCTTTAGCCTTGTCCATCTGGAATCTCTGAAGTACCTTCTCAATGTACTCCTCCTGTGACAAGTATAACCTCCTGGCTTTCCGATCACGACCGATCCTGATGCCAAGAATCTGTTTAGCTGGCCCCAAGTCTTTCATCTCAAAAGACTTACTCAGTTGCTGCTTCAAATTATCAATCCTCGATTGATTCCTGCCAACTATCAACATATCATCTACATATAACAGTAAGATGATAAAATCATCGTCAGAAAAATTCTGAACGAAACACAATGGTCTGAAGTAGTCTTCTTGTATCCCTGCTCCCCCATAACTGACTCAAACTTCACGTACCACTGTCTCGGTGCCTGTTTCAAACCGTATAGGCTTTTCCTGAGTCTGCACACAAGTCCTCTTTCCCGCTGACTCTGAAGCCTTCTGGTTGCTCCATATAAATTTCTTCTTCCAGATCTCCGTGTGAAGAAATGCGGTCTTGACATCCATCTGCTCGACTTCCAGGTCGAGGCTTGCTGCTAAGCTGAGTACCACTCTGATGGATGACATCTTCACAACTGGAGAGAAGATTTCATCGAAGTCAATGCCTTTCCTCTGATTGAATCCCTTGACAACTAATCTGGCTTTGTACCGGGGTTGTGAAGTGTGCTCCTGTTGCTTCACCCTGTACACCCATTTGTTCTTCAAAGCCCGTTTGCCCTTGGCAATTTCACCAACTCAAAAGTGTATTGTCATGCAAAGATTTCATCTCATCTTGCATGGCTTCCTCCCACTTTTCTCTGTCCTCTGTTTCCACAGCCTCCTGGTAGCTCTCGGGTTCTCCCCCGTCAGTAAGCAGCACATACTCATATGCAGAGTATTTGGTTGAAGGTCGTCTCTCTCTGTCGGACCTTCTCTGTGGAACTGTTGGTGGAACTTCTGGTACTGGTGGTTGATCATGATCATCATCTCTGAGAGCTTCATCACCTGTACCCTCATGTCTGGGAACCTCACCTTCAACTCGAACTGGCACCAGTGTCTGAGGTTCTGGATTCACATTTCTGTATTGCTGGGGCATTGTCTTCATCTCTTTTCTGATATCTTCTATGGTTTGGTCTTCAACAAAGACAACATCTCGGCTTCTGACAATCTTCTTCTCCACAGGATCATAGAGTTTGTAGCCGAAATCATCCTGACCATAGCCAATAAAGACACACTGTCGCGTCTTTGCATCAAGCTTGGATCTCTCGTCCTTTGGGATGTGTACAAATGCTTTGCACCCAAAGACATGTAAGTGTTCGTATGACACTTATTTACCTGTCCAAGCTTGGTTAGGAACATTACCTTTCAGTGCGACTGCTGGGGACATGTTCAAAACATGAACTGCTGTGATGAGTGCCTCCCCCAGAATGTCTTCGGCAGCTTGGCTTGTGACAGCAAGCTTCTGATCCTCTCGCACAAGGTTCTGTTCATCCTCTCAGCTAGGCCATTCAGCTGAGGTGTCTTCGGAGGTGTCGTTTGATGTCTGATTCCTTGAGTCTTGCATACTGATCAAACGGACCTCTGTATTCTCCACCGTTGTTTGTTCTGATGCACTTCAGTTTCTTGCCGGTTTCTCTCTCCACCAAAGCATGAAACTCCTTGAACACTCCCAGCACTTGATCTTTTCTCTTCAAGGTGTATGCCCAGATCTTCCTTGAATGATCATCAATAAATGTCACAAAATACAGTGACCCTCCGAGTGTTCGTATCTGCATCGGACCACATACATCTGAATGTATGAGATCTAGTCTCCGGTTTCCGTTGAGGCGGGGAGCTCTGGAAGGATACTCTGTTCTGCTTTCCAGCCATGCAGTGTTCACACTTCCGTAAGTGTGAGTTCTTCAATTCCGGAAGAACATTCCGCCTGCGTAGTATCTCCATCCCTGTTTGGCTCATGTGACCGAGCTTTTTGTGCCATAGCTCGGCTGCCTCATTACTGTTAACTGTATTTATGCTATTATTTGAAAGCTTAGCATGCATCAAATACAGAGTTGAATTTCTTACCTCGTGCCACGACCATTGATCCTTTAGTGAGCTTCCACATCCGTCACTAAAGGTGCTGCAGAAACCTTCATCATCCAGCTTGCCTGTTGAGATCAGGTTTAACCGGATATCTGGGATGTGCTTGACTCCCTTCAACACTAGCCTTGTCCCGTTCTCTATTTCAAGGCAGATGTCTCCAATACCGACGGCTTTGGACTGTCCGTCATTCCCCATCCTTACAGCACCGTAGTCCCCTGGTGTGTAAGATGAAAAGAAGTCTCTGCGAGATGTGGCGTGTATGGATGTGCCACTATCTATCACCCAACTGGTCTCGTGGCTGGCAAGATTCACAACATTTTCTTCATACATTATGCAAATTCTTTGGAGGTTTTCTCGGTGGTAGTAGCAACTCTTTCTTGATTAGAGTCACCATCTCTCCTGGACTGCTCGTTCTTCAGTTTGTAGCAATCCCGCTTCATATGGCCTTTCTTCTTACAGTGATAGCACTCAATATCCCTCGTTCTTGATTTCCCTCGGTTCTTGTCTGATCTCCCTGGGCCTCGGCTTTTACTCCTCCCCCTTCTGGTGTTCTTTTCTGTCACTAGAGCTTCTGAGGTTGAGGCTGATGCTGACTCCTGCATTCTCGTCCTCTTTCTTCCTCGAAGATCCTGGTCTTTGCCATCTCCATAGTGACTTTCCCATCTGCGGCTGAATTGATCACCGTAGATCTGAACGTTTCCCAAGATTCTGGTAACGTATTAAGGAGTATTAAACCATTTACCTCATCTCCGAAGTCTATGCCCAATCCAGACAATTCCTTCATGGTTCCGAGGAAGTCATTGATATGATCCGCCACAGCTGTACCCTCTTGATATTTCAAACCCATCATCTTCTTGATGTAGTACAGCTTGTTGTTGCCAGTCTTTGCTCGGAAAAGCTCCTCCAGCTTTCCCCACAAGGTACGTGCATTTACATCTTCACTGACATGGTTGACGATACTATCGTCGATCCACTGACGAATAGTACTGCATGTTTTCTGGTGAAGATTAGCCCACTTTCCATCGGTCATTCCTTCTGGTTTCTCTCCAGAAATACCGGTCCATCATAGTCCTTCACATACAGAAGGTCTTTCATCATTCCTCTCCATGTGAAATAGTTTGTACTGGTTAACAAAATCAATTTTTCCGTTGCTCCCCTCCATCATAAAAATTCTAAGCAGAATTTCAAAAAACGGACCTCACCGTTGCGTCCGGAATGGTCGAAAATGGTGGAAATGACACTTCGTTTGTCAAAATCCGACACAGGGACCAAATAGCAAATTCCAGAAATTACAGGGGTCAAAGTGCAATTTCCGAAAGTTTAGGGGCCAAAGTGCAATTACGGAAAAGTTCAGGGACTAAATTGCAATTTACAAAAAGTTCAGGGACTAAATTGTAAATATCTGAAAGTATAGGGTCTAAAATGTAATTTCCAGAAAGTTCAGGGACCTATCTGAAATTTACCAGGCACCGCTGACGTGGCAGCTGACTGGACTGCTGACTGTGCGCTGACGTGGCGCTGACTGGGCGCTGACTGTGCGCTGACGTGGCGGATGACTGGGCTGCTGACTGTGCGCTGACGTGGCGCTGACTGTGTGCTGACTGTGCGCTGACGTGGCGCTGACTAGGCGCTGATGTGGCGTCGTCTTCAACCTCCAGAGTGCGTGCGGAGCGTGTGCGCGTGGTTGGCGCGTGAGGAAGCCTCTGACCGGCGCGTGCGGCGCGTGCGGCGTGCTGGGACCTCCGTTTGATCGCCGGAAAATACCACCGTGCTCGTCTCGCCGTGAAAAGTACGGTGATATGCTCAAAATCGATTTTCGACAACTTTCGTCGGAATCGACTTTCCGAACCGAAACTTCGTTTCTGAATTTCGGGATCCCTCCGTGGAACCGTAGCTCTGATACCACTTGTTGTGAATAAACACACAATAATAGAGGTGAATTGAGAGAAAACTCTTCTTTTATATATACCCACAAAAGAATTACAAAGCTTATAATCTAAGCTTTACAAAAAACTCTCAAACACTTTACTCTCTATCTTTCCTCACGTTTTTGGGATGCTGATAACAATGGGAGGGCTCTCTTTTTATAGTGCCCAAACCGCGTGCTACAGTAACACGCGGTTTGGGCAGTTGGCAACTTTGCCAACTTGCAGACTTGTTGCATGAAGCAGCTGGCAGCATGCTTTCGGTGCTCATGCTTGCTAGCTGCTTCATGCTGTCTTCCAACAAATATAAATCGAATAAATAACAAAATTATAAACCAAGTTCAAAACTTTTCATTTAAAACATAAGTAAAAAACAATTTAGATGTCCTTGCCCGAGTCGCGCGCAAAGACCGGACAATGTATGAATCAATACCATGTTGACAGATGGTAGTGGGTCGGCCATTTTCTTATGGACATGACCCTAACAAGCACCACGATAGTTTCAAAATCGTAAAACATAAACATATACAAGCACCATGGCGGCGGAAACATATCTTATAACATCATATCGAAAATATCTCATATTACGTAAAACAGATTATCCAAAATTATTCTTTCAAAGCACTTTATAGTAAAACAGAAACATAAAGCAAAAGATCGATAAAACATAAAATAAAAGTATCAAAAAATAAAATTATCCACTCATAGAATTTGAAAATTGACTGGAAGCATGCTACGAAGTTGGCGGTGATCATGGCCCTTTTCAACGATCTATAACCAATAGAATCTGTTAGTTTAGGTAACATGAGATGTTTCTCGTACATCAAAAAAATACGAAATTCATGAGCCCTTAAAATCATTGGAAAAAAATTAATATATCTAGATATCCTATGGATTTTACGGGGTTTGATTTAGGACTACATAAGTTAGGGTATTGGATTTCGAAATCTGCCCTAATGTTAAAAATTCACTGCACATCAACTAACTTCAAAAATTCACTGCATTCAATTGAGAACAGAACAGAGATTGAAAATTTCACAGAATGGTCCTCTATGTATCTAGTTTACAAGAGATTTTATGGATCTCAATTTTTGATACCTAAAATTCAAGTTATAAGTGAATCTTCAGGGGCTGTTCAGACAAAGACAAAATGCAGTGAACTACCAGCCACCTAAATTCACAAATTCGGCCTAAATTCATGTTGAGTATTGAATATGTTGGTCTCTAATGTGTCTAGTTTACTCAAAATTTTACGGATTTCATTTTCGATCTACCACACTCAAGATATGGTCGAATCTTTGCACATTCTTCAGTGGACAATAGTATCCGGTCATATGTGGAACTTCCAAGTTGTAAATTTTACTACAATTTCATCTTACATCTAAAAATTCTAATTTTTGGATATTGAATCTTACTATCTCTAGTTTATGTAAAAATTTACGGGGTGTCAAACGAAGGTTTAGAATCCAAGTTATAAATAAAACAACACTGCATGTCTAGAATGTATCTAAGTCCAATTCACTGCCTAATCTTTACTAACTGCCCTACTCCATTTAATTTATTTAGTCGTTACTAGCATGCACTTTATCATTATAATTACATTATCATGCCTAAAACAGAAGCAAAACTCAGCCCCCTTTCTGCCGAAATCAATCTCCAAATCAAACCATCATTACCTTCTTTTTAATGCACAATATCATCATTATTTCTAATATCATCCAACTCCTCGTTCATAAATCAAGCACACCCATCATCAACCCACTAGAGGCGCAAGATACTTTTCTACTTTGTGTAAGCAAAGAAATCCATCAATATGGTCGTGAGGGAGCAACCCATTACAGTTCAACCAACTTTAGTAAGTTTCGCAAGAGACCCAACAAGTGCAGGATCAATAGTAGAGTTTAATTATTAAGACAATTCCAACATGCTCATACCCATTTTTTGCACATGCCAAATATTACTTGATTTCATTTCTAAAGCTCATTTTTATTAACCTTAAATGTTGTGCACCAAATAGAGGATCCATACATATTTCAACAAAAATATCATTTGATGCAGCACCCAAAGCCCAAGGCGAACTGGTTCCTTCCACCACTAAAGCCTAGTGCTCACTTGATTCCTTCCATCACTAACTTTCTTTTCAATATATAACCAACAATAATTGAACCCATTAACCAACGAAACGCTTTTAATAAAAATATTTACGCTTTAACTTTAAACTAGTGACTAACCCGTGAGAACACAAGAAGAGGTGGCTGCTCCTGGAGGGGAAAAGCAGAAAGAGAAGCAAAAGTAGTGCGCGAATGGCGGCAGAATAACGGCGAAATGGTAGCTGATCGAATGTAAAACAATTTCTCTTAGTTGTGTAAGTGTTATGTGGTACTTGATGAAGGATTTTGATGATGCAATACTTGCGATTTTGGTACAATCGCAAAGCTATACAAAAAGATGTCAAAGTAAATGAATGTGAAAACTGAAGTTCAAATGAATAAATCAAGCGAAGTCTTATATCTCAGTGCTCTCAATGTAAGTGAGTTGTTAATTTAAGTATTTTAAACTCATAAGACTTATACACATTCATATAGATGCATTAAAGTCATGTGAATATTGTTTTAAATTTCAAACTTGAGTTTTATGCACGATCTACCGGTCTCTGTTATCGGAATACCGATCTCTGTTTTTTGAAAATATTGTTACTGGAACCGAGCCAGACCTCACCAGTCACTACAAGAAATTATAGTTTTAGCGACGGAATTTAGCGACGGAATATTCCGTTTCAAAATTTAACGACGGAATTAAGACGGAATTGAAACGGATAATGAAATTAGGGACGGAATTTAGCGACAAAAAAAAGTTTCATTTCTAAATTAGAGACGGAAATAAACTTCCGTCGCTAATTTCATCTAGAAACAGAATTTTTCCGTCACTATTCTGTCGCTAATTGGAAACGTTATTAATATTCCGTCGCTAAATAGAAACATAATCTTTATTCCGTCGCTAATTTTAAATTTTCATTTTTATTTTAATTTAATTCTAATTTCCAAAACTATTGGTAATTAGAAACGGAATATTTCTGTCGCTAATTAGAAACGGAAGTAAAATTTTGTCGCTAATCAGAAACGGAATTAAAAATCCATAGCTAATTAGAAACGGAATAAAAATTCGTAGCTAATTTTAAAATTTTCAATCCCCAAATATTATTATCTTTGTTAGTTGGCGAATAGATGCCAAATTGATTAAAATAAAATTAATAATCAAGTTTAAAAATTAGTGACTGATTGCAGACTGACAATGGCAATGTTTCTTTAAACTTCCTCAACGAGATTTCTACAATATTGCATCGGACTGTTGCCGAATTGAAAGAGCAATTCGTCTCATTTTTAAATACATTATTATTTATTAATCAGTAACTAAAATAAAAATTAAATTTTGTTATTAATTTGGTTTTATACAGTGGGAGGATTATTGAATCCGTCGCCTTTTATCGCTAATTAGAAACGGAATGAAAATTCCGTTGCTAATTAGAAACGGAATTAAAATTCCGTAGCTAACTAGAAACGAAATTAAAATTCCGTAACTAATTTTAAATTTTCACTTTTATTTTAATTTTAATTAGTAATTAGAAACGGAATATTTCCGTCGCTAATTAGAAACAGAATGAAAATTTTGTCGCTAATTAGAAACATAATTAAAATTTTGTAGCTAATTAGAAACGGAATTAAAATTCCGTTTTAAATTTTCATTTTTATTTTAATTTTAATTGGTAATCAGAAACGGAATTTTTCCGTCGCTAATTAGAAACAGAATTAAAATTTCGTAGCTAATTAAAATTCCGTAGCTAATTTTAAAATTTTCAAATCCCCCCAAAAATTTAATCATTTAGGCGCCAATTTTTTTTTTTTATTTAAAAAATATAGACGGATTTTCCGTCGCTAATTAGAAACGAATGAAAATTCGCTAATTAGAAACATAATTAAAATTTCGTAGCTAATTAGAAACAGAATTAAAATTTTGTAGCTAATTTTAAATTTTCATTTTTATTTTTATTTTAATTGGTAATTAAAAACGGTATTTTTCCGTCGCTAATTAGAAACGGAATTAAAATTTCGTAGCTAATTAGAAATGTAATTTAAATTCCGTAGCTAATTTTAAAATTTTCAATCCCCCGAAAAATTTAATCATTTCGGCGCCAATTTTTTTTAAAAATAGAGACGGATTTTCCGTCGCTAATTAGACCTGGAATGAAAATTTCATCGCTAATTAGAAACAGAATTATAATTTCGTCGCTAATTAGAAACGGAATTAAAATTCCGTAGCTAATTTATAAAATTTTCAATCTCCAATAATTCTGTCGCTATTTTTTTTGCGACCAACAAAATAGAGACTGAATTTTTTCGTCGCTATTCTGTCGCTAGTGGTCAGTTAGCTACAGATTTTTCCGTCGCTATTAAACAGTTTTCTTGTAGTGAGTCATCATCCGGTCTACCTAAACTTTGAACCTGTTACTAGAACTGGTCTGAACCATACTAGTCAGTAATCGATTAGGCTCGCATTTACTGGTGTTCAGCGGTCATAATGTCATAACCGTTTGAATTTACAGATTGGCATACTGGTCCCTGACACCGGCACACCGGTCTCTGCGCTGAAACAAAGCCTTTTTGATTTTCACAACATTTATTTTTCTAAGTTTTGATAAGTTCTAACACCTTCCAATATTTTATTCGAAGTAAAAACAAAGAGAGAAACAAATCTTCTTGATCATTCATTCTCTTCATCTTAAAAAGCTCATACACTACATCTTCGTCATCATTTAGTGAGCGTTGATTTACCTGCGTATACATACTTTCATTTAAATCTTATTTATCTTTTGTGAGTACCCAAGTAGTATTTGTAAAACCTTTTATACCAAACAATTGAGGTTGTGGAAATCCTTTGTGTGGGTGGGAATACTCAAAATGGTGAAATTATGGGAATACTCAAAATGGTGAAATTATGTAAAAGGTTTAACAGAAGCCTTGTGAGAAAATATCTTGGTTGTAAAGGTTAAAAGGAGCCTTGGATCAAAGACCTCTATTGTAACGGTTTGAGAGTGAACCGCGAAAAGCTGTTGGTGTAAAGTGTGGATTCACTTTTACATATTGGAAATCTTCGAGCGTGGCATGGAGGATTGAACGTAGGCAAAGAGTTGGTCGATCCGTTATAAATTACGGTGTCAAATTTCTCTATCCCTAACTCTTTTATTTATCGCAAGTTTTACATTATATTTGCATATCACATAGGAAAACTTGTTGTTGGTGAAATTGACATTGATAATTACTTTCGATATTTTAATAATTATTTATATCAATTATGAAAGTTTATTCTAAGCTTAATTGGTAAAGCTATTAATTAAGTAGTGTAATATTGAAAATATTTTTATTTCCGAATTATTTTAAAGTACCTAATTCACCTCCTATGGGTATAGTTGTCATTTGATATTGCTTGTAGGCACTTTCAATTGGTATCAGAGTTTGGACTTCTCGAAAAAGATTGACTATCCGAGGAGATATCATATGGCATCTATAAGCAACACTTAATGAACTTTGCTGATGGAGCTTCAACAAATAGACCTCCGCTCTACACCGGAATCGAATATAATTATTGGAAGATGAGGATGTTGAACTACATCCTTGCATGTGCAATCATACAAATTGGTCACCAAAGGTCCAACAATACCAATGAAGAAAGATAGCGACGATGTGAAATTTTCAAAACCGCAATCTGAATGGATTGATGAGGACTACATGGAAGCCTACAATAATGCAAAGCCTCTCAATCACTTATTTTTGGCAATTGATATAAGTCAAATCAATAAAGTTATGGAATTTTACAATGCTATGAATTATGAAAGTCTTTGATGATTATCAATGAGAGCACTAGCCAAGTTAAAGAATCAAGATAAATTGATATTTGTGCAAGTTTGATAGATTTAAGATGGAGGTTGGTGAAGATATTAAGAAGATGATTTCTAGGTTCACAATGATTGTGAATCAACTAAGTGCTTTAGGGAAAAGAATTAGCTCAAGTGATTAAGTTAAGAAGATCCTTAAGTCTATTTCTAAGGAGTAAAGAATTTACACCGCCTCTATCAAGGAATCCAATAATTTCAACACCTTGAAATTGGATTATTGGTGGGAAAATTATTGGAGTGTGAGATGTGTTGGTCTCTAAGACATTATCCAAGATCATATAAGCAATGAAGTATTGTGAATAAAAAAGTAAAGTATGGCGGAATCATACTTACAAAGAGCGGATGTTGGATGCGTTGAACATAAAAATTTGCCTTTGAGAAGTCCTCCAAGATTCGGCCAAGGTCCTCTTGAATGTTGAATCCAAGCTCCAAGCTTTGATCTTTGATTCCAAGCTCAAGGGATTAGTTTCCCTAACACATTGATATGATTCCTTTGGTGTGCTAGCACTAAGAAAAAATTGCAACAATTCTTGATGGAGCTCACGACAATGGAGCACAAAGGGAGAGAGAGAGAGAGTTTTCTATTTGTTTTGTTTTTGTTTTCAAAAAACATAATACAAAAATCATTCACAACTTTTGGTATATGCTTATCCAAAAGCATAAAGCAAAAAGGAGGGAAAGTGGCATTCAATGCCTACAACAACTCCCATCATGAATAGTGACTGGTTGTCAATCACAAAAAGGTGATTTGACTTCCATCACTAAAGTGACAGGCGATGTGATTTGTGGGCCGCACTTTAATTCAAAATGCGAGTGGGCCCGCAAACACTTCCGGGCTCGGGTTCGCTAATTCCGAATTAACGAATTTTCGTTGCGACGTAATTAAATCAAATTTAATCAAATAATTATGTCTAGCAAAATTACTATTCACGTCGCTTGCGAATTAATTCTAAATCAATTCGTTAGCCCGAATTAAAATCCAATTTTAATTCCGCGTCAAAATCTAATTTCGTTTAATATATCGAATATATCATTTGATCGATTAATTCCAAATTAATCGTTCTCTCTCTTCAATAGTATTTTATCCGGATAAAATTTCTCCGTAATTAATCCTAGATTAATTATGTTCGAATCATACGTCATCGGTGAATCTTCGGGAAGCGACCATGAGATCCCTGGATATGTTGGCAGTAAATCCGGTCGTCGGACTATCCGAACACGTACGTACCTCGTACTACGTTTTTACCGACTTACAAGACATGGTTGGCTTCTAGCAAATCACCGTGCCTACCCAATCCAG